>BHDV01001223.1:220062-236138 GCA_005406045.1 Adoxophyes honmai
TGTCGTGTTGGGAGACACGTCGCGCTCCTGGTCGCAAACCTTGCCGGAGATGCAGCGAGGGCCTGTCGTGTTGGGAGACACGTCTCCAAGTTTCATCGAGGCAAAGAATAATCAGCTCTATAAGCCTAAGCCCAAGAACTCACCATAGCAGTCTCAAATATCTTGGTAGCGATGATCTTGGTGCTGTCGAACATGTCTCTCCTAGGGCCGGAGGCGAAAGACTACTCCTGGTCGCAAACCTTGCCGGAGACGCTGCAGCGAGGGCCTGTCGTATTGGGAGACACGTCGCGAAGGTTTGCCAGACAAAGGTTAATCAGCTCTATAAGATTACAAATCTCAAGAGATCTCACCATAGCAGTCTCAAATATCTTGGTAGCGATAATCTTGGTGCTCTTGAACATGTCCCTCCCAGGGCCGGAGGTGAAAGACTCCCGCTGGTCACAGACCTTGCCGGAGACACTGCAGCGAGGGCCTGTCGTATTTGGAGACACGTCTCCAAGTTTCATCGAGGCAAAGATTAATCAGCTCTATAAGCTTATGCCCAAGAACTCACCATAGCAGTCTCAAATATCTTGGTAGCGATGATCTTGGTGCTCTCGAACATGTCCCTCCTGGGTCCAGAGGCGAAAGACTCCTCCTAGCCGCAAACCTTGCCGGAGACGCTGCAGCGAAAGCCTGTTGTGTTGGGAGACTCGTCTCCAAAGTTCGTTGAGCCAAAGTTTAATTTTATGCCCAAGAACTCACCATAGCAGTCTCAAATATCTTGGTAGCGATGATCTTGGTGCTCTCGAACATGTCCCTCCCGGGTCCGGAGGCGAAGCACTCCTCGCCATGCAGCTTGCAAAGGAGCGTCTCCTGGTCGCAGACTTTGCCGGAAATGCTGCAGCGGGGGCCCGCCGTGTTGGGAGACACGTCTCCAAGGTTCGTAGAGGCAAAGGCGCACACTATACGGCCCTGGACACCATACCATTAGAATGCTTGTCCACTTGAGCGGAGCGAGGCAGCGAAGCGGTGAGCGAGATAAATTCCACCTATAGAAATACATAAAATCTCTGCTGCTCTTTATTGGATGCAATTCTATTGGTGGATTTTTATCTCGCCCACCGCTCCGCTGCCTCGCTCCGTTCTAGTGGACAGGCATCCTAAAAATTATATAGGCACTGGTAAAAATTGGTAGGTAAATCTTACATATTAAAAATAGGAAACTGTCAGATCAGAAGAGCGTTATGAATTTTCTCCAATCTCTAGCAAGCTAAACAGGCAATAGATTGGATATTGCGAAACGCTGCCTGCATCTTGGAGATCATGTCTTGGGTATCCCTTGTCTAAATGTAAGTACTTTAGTTTTTAGGTGTCAATTGGAACCAAAACCATTTGAATTACATGCTTATTACATGTTCGTAGACACACGACTTACCTTACCAGGCATCGTCCGATTCCCGTTCAGCGCTTTCTCCATAAGAATAGAAGCGTATCCCACGTTGTCTGAGGAGATGAGCTTATTGGTGTTGTTCATGCTGGTGGGGTGGACCGCGAACCAGTTGATGACGCCCAGGATGCGGTCGTCTGGGGCCAGGAATCGAACCTGGGCCAGGGTCTTGTCAGTGTCGTATTTATACCTAGCAGACAGAACATTAAAGAATCCGTAGTTACAATAAGGAACAGAGCTGAAACTAAAAAATACTTTGAATGTAAGATTATTATCACATCACATAAGCTATTTGAGAATATTCAAAAAGTAAACGTATGTGAGCCAATGACGCGCAAGATTTTGACCATCGATTTTGATGACTGATTTCAGAAAAAAAATGATACATTATAAATGAACTCAATGACCAGAGAAATCCTCAGAAGAATGAACACGAGAAGTAAACATAAGTAAGTATATATCAGCCGTTTTCAGACAAACGAGACATTATGTATGAATACTAAGGCAACGCTTTTACTGCTTCCCCGTTTATTCCTCTGCAAAACCACTTGCCGCATTCCCAGCTGTCCATATTTATGACATGAGCGTAAGACCTACTTGGCTCTCTCTTCGGGAGGGTTCCGCAGGTACGAGGTGGGCGACCGGTTGATGTTGGCGTCGAGTACCTCGCCCTCGCCGTACTCCACCCGAGCTGGTGACAGGTTCACGTGGGCCATTGCTATACTCTGGAAGAACATACATCGGTATGTTATTTACAGCTACAGGTTTTGTGTAACACCTCTTTAGGATCCACGCACACGGGCCACAGCCACAAAACGCCGAGACCGGCATATTTCCTTTAGTTATTATACATTTTATAAGGACTCGCCGCATACGGTTGACGCCGGTGGCCGCCACACGCTACATTTGTCCCCTAATGTATCCTTGGCTTTAGAATAATTACTACATACTTCACAATTGCTTGTCGTATTCTTTCAGGAAGTTAAAGAAACCTTCAGAATTTGGCAGCAGTACAAACAAAACGTCAGCGTATTTAACTTTGATTTTAATACGCCCATTTGTACGTCAATCTTGAACAGATAAGACATCTCAATGTTAAAACCAAGTTTGATAATCAACACAAATTAAATCATGCTTTCACCCTTGCTAGTTTACTAAGGAGTATTGTTCTAATGTTAGAGACATAATACACATGAGGAGAATGGTAGATCAATCTTATTGGCCGACAATCTCGTCTCTGATCATTCCCGGGAACAAGAGGCGGTGACGGAGGCGAAGCAGCACGAGCACGTCATAATTGCGCACGATGATATATTATGTTATCGCCCACCAGCCCACCACCCTAGCATCCGCTGTCGTCTGCAGGATCTCTTTTCCACCACCGCCTCTCATTCCCAGGGACGATCGAAACAGGGTCGTCAGAAATAGCAAAAGTATTTTTACATTTAGTTGCCTCGAGTATCCGGGTTTTAGTCTTCCCGTCGATCAGATCAGGGACTCGGAGGAAGAGCAACGCCTGGGACACTCAAGAATTGTTTCAAACACGGCATAGACTGTCTTTTTCTGACGTCTCGAGTTAGACAGTGACAGGTAAAGTCTATCTCGTTCGTAACTCTACTCGCACTTGAGTATGTATTGTTTAGTAACAAAACTAAATATTGTAAAAAAACGGGATTGGGGAGGGATGAGATGTGGTTAGATGGATTGCTAATTTATATAAGGGGATGGACTGTTTAGGATGCAGTGGAATAGGCTAGTAGGGTTTATACTTATTAAAATGTCCTGATGGTCCTCACCTTATAAATCCCAGCGATGTAGGAGACATAGGTCTCCTTGACGAAGCCCAGGATGGGCAAGTCAAAGAGGAAGTGCATGAGGAATCCTCCAGGCGTGGAGTGCGTGTGGGTACCGCTGATGATCACATTGTGCTCGTTGTAGATGTTGCCGAAGCGCTTCTGAAGGCGCTTGATGATCTGTACCAATGGTATGAGTTAACGGCCACTGTGCTTGCTAAGGTGGGATTAAATTATTTGTATGGAGAATTTATATTAGCATTAGTGATCGCTGGTGGTTGAAATTCTCCAGACAAATCGGTAACGTTAGCGACTCTATGGGTACAAAATGTAGGTGGGTACAGGTACAGACAAGACAGCCTGAACCATTGATGCTAGAAACTTGAAATTTGGCTTGCACGTACACTTGTACCAATTGATTCCAGACCCACCGTAGAACGTTGATATTTATCATATTAGAATAATTGGCTTCACATAAGTATGGGGTAGTAAAAGGGAGAAGGATTATCATAACTTCATTCACTGGCCATTGGCTCAATCGTTTGGTATCGTGCCACGGGAAGGGCCCGCTTAATATTCGATCCACATGGTTGACCATTGACCATGGTTGATCTAGTAACTTTCCCAGCTCAGCAGTGAACTCACCTCCTTCCGCACCCCGTGGCCCATCATGGGAGCGTCCACCGACACGAAGACGAGCCGCTGCGTGCTGTTGCCGCTGTCGTCGGCCAGCACGAAGGCGCGCGAGAACTGGCGCAGGTGCACGCCGTGCCCGATCTGCTGGAAGTGCGCGTAGCCCATCTGGAAGACGAGGAGCTTTTTTTGTTACGGTAAAGGGAACTGAGCCATAGAGTTTAAGAAACATTATCGTAATCTATTTTGATTTGTGCCGCGATATTTTGAGTAAATGTTATCTCATCCCATCTTTGTTTTTCTTTGTTCTCAAAAATGATGTCGTAGGGTCCTATAATTCTTATAGAAACATACATTTATACATCACGCCTGTATTCCCAAAATGGAGTGTGCAGTTCACACGAAACGTTGCATCGGATTGATAGCCACTCTGTGACACATTTTTTAATTTTAAGACAGAGGTGGTACCTAAGAGTCAATGTTAGAAATGGAACGAGATAAAAAATAATCACTACTTCCCTAAAATACGTGACTTATGAACTTAGTGACCATGATATAGGTGCGATATGTTTAAACTGAAAAAAAAAGAAACAATTTGGGCCAATACTGTGACGAAACACCGTTTTTCCAAACCTAAGTGAATCTAGACTACGAATTCCGCAAACATGTTAACCAAAGACGCATCAGTTAAACTAAAGTTAAGTAACTGATGATTATAACGAGTAGTGACACAGTTTAGTTAATATCTTAGAACCAGTATATTTTCTCGTCAAAAACATGTACTACATAGAACTTTTCCAACCAGTTTCCATTCAATATTACTTACCCATTGCCCTTAAGCCATTGGCTGAGTTGATAAACTATGGCTTCTCAAACTGGTTCTACATTCACTGGCAAGTTTTCCTTGGGATGGCTTGCAAAAACCTCATGCGTCTATTTAATAGCTGGTGGTTTCTTACAAAATTTTGCAATTAAAATATCAAGTATCTCAAATATAAGATACATAAAAAAAATACAACTGAATTGGGAAGCTCTGTTTTGAACTCGATTAAAAATGAGAAGCTGACTGCTTGACCGACTGACTGATAATTACTGATAATGACTGACTGAATGACTGATAATCAACGCAGGGCCTAAACTATTACAGTTAGAAACTTGAAAATTTTACAAAGGTCACAAAAAAAGTTACAAAATCAAATCCATGTGCAAACTTTACGGCCGGGTAATGTACCCATTTTCCTTGTCTGCATTCCTTATATGGAATTTCTATCAAGTAGGTACCTACTACGCGACATCATGCGAGACATTTAAACAATTAATTAATACTTACCCCAGTTATAGGCAGACGTGTTTACTTTGCCAACATCAGGTGAGTCAGAGCTCATTTATCCGAGCAAACAAAGGTATGCTTAGTTCGAAAAAGTTGTAAGTTGTAAGTTACAGGACATAGCGTCCTACTGGCTTACTTATTGCGCCGCCTTGTGACCAAGCAACGACAGATATAGCACAAAACAAATGCGTACAGAAGACAATCAAGTGTACCTGTACGTAATTAACTTTTCATATCCCGTTTACTCGTGTAATATCGGGTTTAGAATAACACCTGTCCACTTCTTTCGTGGATGTCGTAAGAGGTGGACTATTATCTATTCTGTAACAGGAGTAAGTAGGTATGTTTTAGCCGACAAGCTAGCAACCCGTCAATACTGTACCCAGTGTTGCCAACTTAGTGGATTTACCACTAAATCTAGTGGTTTTGGCACCCCAGTTAGTGGTGTAAATTTGCATTTAGTGGCTGGTGGTGTTTTTTAGTGGATTTTATCAGAGGATTTTTATCTAAAATTGCTTACGCAATTTTTCATTGAGACACATTTTTATGCTAGAAGATACCTTTTCATTCCATAATCGATGAAAATATTTTAGTGGGAAATTTAGTGGTTTCCAGATTTTGAACAGTTTAGTGGTTTTCTGGTGGTTTTGGAAGAAAATCTGGTGGGGAGCTAGACTAACCGTTGGCAACACTGACTGTACCTCTTTTATCTATATTTAAACATAACGAAACGTGGACGCGAAACGTAAAATACTCATGGTTTTGACTACGTAACTTTTCGTGTGCTCTACCTACCCCATTAAGGAATATAGGCGTGATGGATGTGTGTGTAAAAATGTAACATATTGAGAGTACGATTTAGAGCAAAAACAAACTGCATCGATAAACAAATAAGGCGATGGTGTATGATCTACTTTTAACACCTGTCTATTGCCAGGTAAGCATGGGTCATATTTATGTCAAATGTCAGATTATACATTTCCGCATTTATAGCAAATTATGGCAGCTACATCGATCACGCTTCCGGAAAGCATACCTACTTATGTAGTCACGCAGGTCTAGCAAAATAGAAATGAATCATATCTGCTGTCCTTTGAACAAAATCTACATTAACCTATTTGAAATTATCATCGAACTATCGTGGATGTCGTTAGAGGCAACAAAAGATATTTATAGTAGGCGGCAGGCTAGCAACCTGTCACTATTATACTGCAGATGTCCCTCCATGAACATAATTGTAGTTTCCAATATTCTATGATGTAGCGTCATGGAGGGACAGTATCTTCATAATAATGATGATCGAACATCACTTACAGGTAAGCTCGTTTGATCACTCATTATACCCGCAAACTTAGAACCTAAAAAATATACTACAAGTCTATGTGGTGTTCTCTTTTGGGAATGCGGGCGTGATGTACCTATGTATGTATGTAATGTATGTAAAATTACTAGCGCTCACAAAACTCAACGTCCGAGTTCAAAACATCTAAGTCATTCGTCATATATTTTAGAGGTGAAGCATGCTTCAACTAATGCTGGCGCTCTATTGGCCGTGTTTGGCAAACATTTGTATAGATTCGTCACCTCGTTCGTCTTAAAAGTAAACTGCAAAGTTGACAACAGGGCAAATATTTGTCAAACGTGACCTGATCGTATTTTCATTAGAAATCCAAGCCAAGTTGATAAACCCCGACATTTTAGCTCTGTACCCAGCACACCTGCGGCACACGGCAAAGTAAACACCTCTATTTCTTCTATGGATGTTGTAAAATGCGACTAAGGACAGGGTGGGACAGGGTAGCAACTTGCCACTATTGCAGCCGTTTTATCCAACTTAATCCAAAAACTAAGCTAAAACTGGCTGAGTCAATCACCGTTTTGTCTAAGTAATATCCTGTGCTCTGCCTACCCCGTTGATGTATGTATGTATTTAGTTATCAACATCAAATATTTAAGACTAACTCATCAAGTATCGTTCAAACCGAGTTCAAACCTATCTAAAGACCCACTAAAGAAAACTTGTTTTGGCATGATGTAAATCACGGAGTATCGCATCTGCGGTGTTATTCTCAAACATGACAAACCAAACTCGTTGACAAGCAGCTCGTTTAGCTGTCAAATCTTTCATACAACTAATACAACTTGACACCTAATTTTGGCACCTCGACCTAGCACTTGACGCTGCGCGTTTTGTTAGGTTAGGTCGTACGGAGGTCGTACGGTGGTCGTACAAGTTTTCAGGTAGCTCTAAAATTCGCTGGAGTCGCCTCGCGCGCGGGATAGACTACTTTCCCGTCATTTTCTGACCACGACCATTGTGCCTGTTAATTTACCTAGGTAGGTAGGTATATCCTAAAAATATAATTAGATAGCTGCGAATCATGAGATAGTCTTGGTTTTGTAACATTTCGTATGCTCTGCCTAATCTGCCTTCCCAATTCGGACATCCAGGGTCCCCAAGACGTGGGTGGCGATATGCGTAAAGCATTTTCCCACCGTCCAAAAAAAAAAGGGCCGATGTATGTAGTAAGGTAAGCTAACCGTGGACAGATTTAATGTGTACGTGTCGTTATTGTTACAATCATTCGTCATCAAATGGTCATGTCGTTACAGTTGGCTATTCAATCGAGACCTTGACCATCATAAGACTGCGTGCGCTTTTGTTAATCATTTCATACATACATTCATATATACAATCACGCCTATGTTCTCAAATGGGGTGGGCAGAGCACACGAGATGTGTGACGTAGAAGTAGTGCACACGCGTTCCTGCGTCACCCACAAAAGCGGCTAAGAGGGCGGTTGGGTTTTAGTGGGTATTCCTCCCCACTCGGGGGAAGTGAGTCCCACACTCCCCCTGGGTTGTCGTCGCGGTGACGCGGAAAGGACTCAGGGGGGCCAGTGCGTAAATGCATTTCCCAGCCTCAAAAAAAAAAAAAAAAGCAGACGAGATGTGACAGATAAACACAAGATTATGTCTATTTCGCGCTTCGCATCCACTTCTTGCATAATATTAGGTTTAAAACAGACAAATAGATGGCTAGCCTGGTGGTAGCCTACCGCCGAAAGCATAGTAAGTATATCTATTTAACATAGTATGTCTATCATTAATCGCCTCGTACGACATCCACAGAAGAAACAGACAGGTGTTATTTTTAACACTTACACCACACAGAAAATTAACAAAAAACTAAGTAGGTACCTAGGTATTAAAGCAATTAACAAAAGCCATAGAGATTTGTGTATGTCTTTAGCGTTGCTGGTCGATAACCTTTTTTTACAACTGTCGTAAAATTTGACATGACCCTGCTTTGTAACATAATAGCATACATAATTTTTTTAACTGAAAAATCGGTACATTAAGAGGGCGCACACATTTTTTACGAACGTAATGTAAGATCAGGTGGGGGAAGAGAAATTCAGGGGCAGGGCAGGGGTAAGAGGCACCACAAACCATAACTCGTCGAGTTATGAGTGATTATGGTCTGTAGAGCCCTCTTATCCCTGCGTTTCTCTTCCCCCACCTGACCTTATTGGTTTTGGACCAATGTTTAAAAAATCGTGAAATGTAAATTAACTCATATTTAGCCATGAAAAAAATATGGTTAGACTAAACATATTCTGTAAATTTACAATAAAATTGTTTCATTTGTAATTACATTAAAATCAATGAGAAAAAAAATTAAGTAATGGTTCAACTTTCAAATTATGTAAAATGATATTTGAATAATAAAAACCAATAATTTGATTCATGTTAATCCGTTAATCCCCAGTAGACTATATTGTCTATCAGATAATAACAAGTTTATATCGTTTATGGTAAATTTTTATGGCAAATTTTCAAGTGAAAGACAGCTCTGAAGCGTATTTTTGTGAAAACCCTTCAACAAATTGGCTAAGTAAAAGAAATCTGTGTTGCTAATAAAATATTTTTTTCCGTTAATCCCTAGAAAAAGAGTTTATTTATATGTTACAGTAGTTTTTCTTTCAAAACTTAAGGATTTATAGCTTTCTAAAGCATTGGAAAAACATCAAAATCACCGAATTTTGTGTGCACGCTCTTAAGTATCTTTATTTCATTTTAGGCATAAATTTTCCGAATTATTAAAAATATGGTTTGGTGTCAGAGGTAAGACGTAAGTATCTAAGTACATATTTATTTTAGCAAGAATAATTATTTATACACTGTGATGAATCTCATACAGGCGTGAGAATATGTATGTATGTATGTATGAATCTCATAGATATTGGTATAAGTAAGTTTGTAAAGTTGTTTTCTTAACCTATTTGTATGTGCAGTAGTCATACAGCATACACATGCACAGTTCAAAGTCACTTAGGTAGCATAATTTTAGATGAAAAGTTAGACAGAAAACACATACATACCTAGTTTACTTATTAGTGACACGTTGCTAGCATATCGCATTAAATTTACCGTAAGCTATTTACCTAAGGTATATTCAACAAAAAAAATGTTTAGTCTTAGAATAGTGAAATAAAACGGATCTACTCACGTATTTACATCGCGATTAGCTCGACATGTTTTGGGCCATTCGTGACACATCATCTGAACTCAACGTGGGGCGTAGCTCCAGATGATGGGCCTCGAATTGGGCCGAAACATGTCGAGCTAATCTCGATATAAAAACCAGTAGATCCGTTTTTTATATTTCACTATGAGTAAGTCTCACGGTACTTAGTTTTATGATTAAATTTCATAGAATTGCACAGGTAGGTAAGTACCATCGCGAACCGGGATTGTTGAGCCACTTGCCTATGTTTGTAACTTGGTCGTGTTATACTAATCCAATAGATAACATCTGTCAGCCACATCGGTCATTGATTACACGTCTAAATTGCGAACAGTGGCAAGTGGCTCAACAATCTCTGTTCGTGACTGTACATACCCCAAACCTGATACACACCCATAGTTATTTTATTAGTAACGACTAATTGTACTCACGAAGCCGATCTCTGCGGGGGGTCCGGTGACGTCAGCTATGCCGACGCCTACGCGCAGCGCGTGCGCCGCCGCCAGCACTGCGCACGCGGCCAGCAGACGGAGCATCCTGGAATGACAGGACCTGTGATGAGGATTATTTTGAAGAGACTACTGCGATTGTGTTTATTAATACTTATTAGACGTACAGTCGGTAACCGGGATTGTTGAGCCACTTACCAATGTTTGTAACTTGGTCGTGTAATACTAATCCAATAGCTAACATCTAGTCCGCCACATTGGTCATTGATTAGACGTCTAAATTGCGAACAGAGGCTAGTGGCTCAACATTCCCGGTTCGCGACTGTACATGGACATCACGCTTGTGTATTTCCAAATGAGGTAGATAAAGTTCCTTAGTCGCCTCTTGGAACATAGAAAGAAATGAAGAGGTGACTATTCTACAGTACCCGACATCACAAGCAACATCAAGAAAAGGCTAATTACTTAAAAGCGTTAGAAAATTATAGTCTAGTTGCCGATCTAAGCATTCTGAGATCGATGACGTGCCTACGTCATTCGAATTCAACTCGCGCGCATCGCTGGCATTGACCGTACCTTCCGCAGTTCGTGTTGAGACGGAAAAGCAGATTCCGTTGTTCCTCTTTCAGGCCTTGAGGGTACGGATAATGTCGTCAACAGGGACCTTCACCTTTCCTATGCTATTGTTAATAGTAAATTCTTAAGTTTCAACAGATTGTCAAGAATCAATGGACGAGAACAAACGGCATCCGTTCGAGACCTCTTAAGATCATTACCACGGTTTGAACATGAAAGTACGGATAAGTCAATGTTCTAAATAGAGTTTAGAGCGACAAGCTTCGGGCTAGTTCTTAGCTCTCCAACTAGTCTATGTCTAAATCTCAGATAATAAACTGACAAGTGCAAATGTTAGTAATACCATATTCCACAGTTAAATAAGTGATACTCTTCAAAGCATCGACACTGTTTGTACCCTGAATACAAGTTGTTTTCCCTTGTTACATTATAAGAAAAAAGTTGACCATCGCAACCAACTAACAATAAGTAAGCCTCAACGTTTATTAGTTTATTTCGTAGAATGACTTACCTACAAAAATCGATACCAAAAATTTTGTTTATCGTTAACTAGCTTGCCCGCGGCTTCGCCCGCGTGAAATTCGGTTATATTGCGGTATAAAGCGAACATTCCTTCGGGAACATCAATTTTTCCGGGATAAAAAGTACCCTATTATTTAATCCGGGCTTCTAACTTTACGTCTGCAAATTTCAAATCAATCGGTTCAGGAGATACGGCGTGAAAGCGGAACAAACAAACAAAGTCACTTTCTGATTTATAAATATTAGTAAGGATTTTGATAGTGGAGGCACAGCACTATTTTAGAATTGCAAAAAACAGGCAACACCGGCAATGTCACTTTAGCATCTGAGTTTAAAAATTAGTCTATAAGAGCCGCTAATGGTAGGAGCTAAACTCTGTTTAGACGTGAGGTATCGGTATTTTTCGTTACCATAAGACTTGATGGTATAAATGAAAAATTGCAATTAATCATAAAACATCACGGAAATTGAATCATGGAAATAGGAAATAGTCTATTAGGTATCCTAGATGTGCCTAGGCATGTTTCCCCAATTGTCACGTACCGGCTATATGCCAAGCACGCGGCTCTGCTCGTGGCCCAGTTCCAGTCTAGGTCAAGCTGAACCTTACTTCCGATAATAAACTACATGTGGACGACCAATTTCACTAGCAGGGCCATTTGAATACATAAAGACAATATTTTGTAAAATGGAGCTCAGTATAGTAATATACATATTTATCAATTTATTCAGGTTATTTTTATTTAATACGGCTATAAGTATTGCGTTTCAGCGACCGTAGTCACGAGTAAAGGTGTAAGATGAAAATTAAATTTTATTATAGGATTGAATTTACAGAAAACTATCAATTGGAAACTCAAATTTTCTTCTAAAAAATATATAAAAATATGGATACAACCGTTTGACTCTACTCGTGACCAAATCGTCGAGGTAATTAAAACCGTATTAATAGAAATCCCCCGTGTGGTGCCGGGTTAGAATAGCACCTCCCCCTTTCTTCCCGTGGGTGTCGTAAGAGTCGACTCTGGGAAAGGGTTGTGGCACTGGATTTTTGAATTCATGTGCTCTGCCTACCCCTTTTGGGAATACAGGCGTGAGAATATGTATGTATGTATGTATTAATAGAAATAATAGCAAGGGTCATCAAATCCTACTGAGTCATAGATATAAGCAAGAATCACGAAACTTTATAAATCGTTATAGCAAAATCGAATTTCATTTTTCCCACGAAGGCAAACATCGTCAGAAAACTTGCATTAAGCGACGAAGTAAAATTCTATGCTGCGTGTGAAGTTTCCAATCCGCACCGGGGCCGCCTGGGGACCTATAGTCTAAGCCCTCTCATACTAAGAGGAGGCTTGTGCTCAGCAGTGGGACGTATTTAGGCCGGATTATTATATTATACTTAGCAATATTCAGAGAATATTTTTCCGTGTGGTGTCGGGTTTAGAATAATAAGTACCTCTCCATTTCTTATGTGGATGTCGTATGAGGCGACTTAGGAAATAGGTTTAAGTTTGCTTTGGGCGACAGTAGTAATAGTTTCTATTCTTTGGCGACAGGCCAGCAGTCTGTCACTATTATAGCTTTTCCACTTCTTTTCAAACCTAAAATTATGCTAGAAGTGGCTGCGAAGCGTGAAATAGACATTAGCATGGTTTTGTCTCCATCACGTTCCGTGTGCTCTGCCTACCCTTTTAGGGAACACAGGCGTGATTGTATGTATGTATGTATGATTCTAAAAAGTCAATATTTATTTTGAATTGTATAATATTTTAGACACGAGCGGTCAAACACAGGTATAAATATCGTGTTGTGTGCTACATACGACCCAGAACAATTGACCCCGTTGCGTCCCAAGCCGTGTCAACGACCGCGGAGGCAACCTTGCTTGCACTCGAAAGGCATTTGGGTAAAATTAGATTGTCCTTGAAATGTTGAAGTTCTCTACACATTCTGAAAAATCATAGTGAGAAAATCCTGTAGAGAGACAGATGTTATGCCTGAGGACCGAAGTCTACACAGAGAAAATTGGAAGTTGTATTATGCAACCGATCTTCGAAACTTCGTTAACGCGATGTAGAACAAATATGACGTTTGTGGAAGAAGTACTACTAGACTAGACGATACAACACAACGCTACAACTCTGTGTGCAGCTAAGTGCGAGATATCTCTAGACATTTCCATATATTATTTTATGTTGAAAAGTCGTAGGGAACAAGATGGTGTGAAAGTAGAAGTCGCTAAGATTGAGAAAAATAGGTAGGTATGCTTGATTTTGATGGGATTATTGGTAAACGTCAAAGGCCACAATATTTAATACATACTGGGTTCTGTAATATTAAATACAAGTATAAAACGTTTTTTTTTTTTTTCAAGAATCGCTAATTAACGCATCTAATTTCCGCGTCAAAAATGAACGCATTAAAAATTTGCACGCGTTACAAAAAATAATAACACGTCGTTGTTTCTAATTTGCGCGTCGTAAAAAATATTTCAATGCCTTTGGTAATTATGAAGTGCCCCATAATCATTTCAATTTCTATGATCGATGTGTTTCAGTATTTGGTATCCATGTCAGTAATGTTCATGTCATGTCATTTTTAACTCAAGTAGATACCTAACCTAGGTAGGTAGGCTGTTGAGTTTTGAACAAGGTGGAATTAGACAATATACATACATGCTGCAGCTAAACAAAAGCGACCAAAGGTTTAGTTTTGGGCCAGTTAGACAAAGCCTTGAACTTGAAAGTGACCTCCGCGTCACGCGTGACCAACTGTTTGTTTCCTCACTATTGTGCCAGAAACAGTGACAGACACATGCCTGGGAATGTATATTATAGAACTAGTGGAATACTTTGTAAATATTGAATGCCAAGAGCGAGTCGCATTCCGAAGCACCATGACATTTTCTCTAAGTATACTGTCTCCAACTTCTTGAGAAATCGTTTTTCTTAAAACTACTATTTTATCTGCGGTCGGTAGGTTCAAAATATGCCTTCTTGTTCTCTGCGTGGTGTCGATATAATAATTACATCTGTACATTTCCCCGTGGATGTCGAAATAACTGACTTAGGAAAACCGGTTAGGTACTGTCTAGTGTCTACGCCAGTCATTGTACTCCTGTTATCTAAATTTTTAACTGAAGTTATGCTAAAAATATGTACGTAACCTGGAATAGCCATGGTTCTGTCTGTGTAAAGTTTCGTCTGTTCTGCCTACCCCGTTTGAGGATACAGGCATGAACGAGGATATGGATGTATAATTCCAAAGCTACCCGGTTTAATAATGAAACACACACTTCTCCAGAGAACAAAACGCTACAAAGACGAAACCATGACTAAGTATTTCACATTTCGTAACCACTTCCAAATTCTATGTTAAACTTTAAATTATGTGGCTTTTTAGTCCATCGTCAGCCTATATACGTCCCACTGCAGGGCACAGGCCTCCTCTCAGTATGAGAGGGCTTGGGCTATAGTTCCCACGCGGGCCCAGTGCGGATTGGGAACTTCACACACAACGGACTTCGTCGCTGTGTGTAGGTTTCCTCACGATGTTTTCCTTCACCGAATAGCTCGTGATAAATATCAAATTCGATATCGCACATAAATTCCGAAAAATTCAGAGGTGCGAGCCCGGGGTTTGAACCCACGACCCTCTGCTTGAGAGGCCACAGGTCGAACCGCTAGGCTACCACCTACGGCTTTTTAGTATTATGTTAAAAGGTATGATAGTGACCCTCAGTCGTCTCTTAAGAAATGGAGAAGTGTTATTAACCCGATAACACACGACCCTGTAAAAAAATTGTAAACTAGCTTACAATTTTTTTACATTTTGTTTACTAGTAAACATACAGTTGATTACTCTGTACATTTCTAGCTCTCGCTGCGTAAAATGAAAGCGATCGTAGGACCGACTCCGCGTGCATTCGAGGTTGCCGACAGTTGCACTTTCATCGAGTATAGTGCAACGATGCAGGCGCGTTGCACAAAATATATTAATGAACGCATTGCTATCACAAGAATTCGCGCTATTACCCTAACATACCTACTTAATGTTTTTTTTTTCGGGTCTCCCTCGAGATCCATAACATCGTTCGTCCTAAAATCATGTGCCCCGTACTGTTTTGTCCTAATGGGCATTTTAGCCCTAACGATCAATTGCGGTAACAATAATTTTCCATAATTCAAAAATAGAAATCAAATACGTAAGGTTATGTTAGGTTTGTTTCATGACTCATGACTGTATGTAGAGAAGCGTCAAAACAATAGTTCCTGAAATAAAATGTTTAGGAAAACAAAAGATATGACATATGAGTGTTAGGACAATCAGGATGAAAAGTTAAGGAATGCGAATACAGGTTAAAAATGTCCCAGATATCCAGATAGAGATATTTTTTTCCTAGTAACGGGTGATAACAAAAAAATGAGAATACTTTTTGGCAGCTCTAATATGAATACTGTCAACATTAAAAAAAAAGTTTTTTCTAAAAGATGTTGTTGTCTCTTTTATGAATCATATAATGTGTAATTTTTTTTTAAATCCGTTTTGTTTGTCGAAAATGGCATCAAAACAAGAAGCTCTGAGACTACGCGTTGTAAACTTTTACAATTCTAACATTTGTCTCGGTAAAAAGTTCACAGAGGACCATTTTATGGAGAAAAACGTGCCAATTTCTACCATTTATACAATTTTAGCATCCTTGACGGTAGCTCGAAAAGGTGGCAGCGGTCGACCAGCGAAGATTATGACCAAGAGGGCGTTGAAGTTACTGCACAAAAATTTTAACGATAACGATGCCATAAGCCA
>BHDV01001223.1:241032-251939 GCA_005406045.1 Adoxophyes honmai
AACAAGGTCAGACCAGGACGAAAACTGGTCTTCCACCCTGACGCGCTGCTGCCTCCCGCAGAGGTAGGAATGAAACCAGGACAAAATTGCAGAGGAAATATTTAAAAATTTCAATACCTTTTTACGGGAAAAAAATAAAAAGGTTATTTTTTCCACAAAAAGGTTACTTTTTTTTTAACTGTAGGTTACTTTTGAAGAGACCGAGCTGGCAACACTGATTCTTGCCACATTTGCGTTTCTTCTCAGTTCTTACCGCCGCATCGGCCTTCCTCGCAAAATAACTAATCTTACTACGTATAGAAGGACCATTCCCTAATATGCTTAAAATTACAAAAACTTCTACCGTTACTTCCTAGCCGACTTTACACGAGATCTCGGCGGAGTGGACCTAAACTGCGTAGTGGACCTCCCGAACTGCTTTCCTTCTAGAACGTTAGTATTTTCATTCAGTCTCAAGATATTGACCAACCGGCATTGTAACCTTGACTTACATTATCCAAGCCTATTAAGAATGGATTCAGAGTTATGTCAATCAACGTTTGAAGGTCTCGATGAAAATTCGGCTCCAAAATAAATGCCTAACAAGCATAATTAATAACAATAGAACTGGGTAATTATCTTTCGTACAACAATGCTACAGTGGCTTTAGCAGTGTGTGCCAATATAAAGAAAAAACAGAAACAATTGAGAATATGCATGTAATTTAAAGCCGTTTTAAAATAAGATTGAAGTGAATTCCGTTCCCTGAAATTTGAATTTGACGAGTGTGTACCCAATAAGTTGGCCTACCACCCTAAAGTGGATAATCATTTGCCTGTTATGACATAAAGTTAAACATTAACGGCTATTTATTTATACGAATTTACATCCATATTATCTCAACATATTTCGGACCAATTCATGATTTATCATCGGGAGCAACGCGTCACAGCGGCTGTGGATAAACGCGCAAAATATTTTGATATAAAAGCATGAGTGTAATCGTCTTATTTCACAATGAAAGTACCTAAGTAATTTTAAGCTTCAAATGATACGAACTTATTTGACTGACGGTACAGCTAATGCTGTATCTCCTGGGTTTCTCTCCTACTCTAATAATTACTCGTAATATAGTCTAATGTTTTGAATTTTGTTTTAAACGAATGCTCAAGTTAACCACATATTATTTGATATTATTTACATAATTTGTCAAACGCTTTGTGACTTATGAGTTTGTGGCGAAATTTAATTATGTCGTCTAGAAATAACGGCGAATGAACGAACCATCATTTTCTCGAAACGATATGATGCAAGTACGACTTTGACCGACTTACAAGACGACGTTCACGATTGTACTAAACTATTATAATTTTTATGTATATTTTACTGTGCTTACGACTTTACTACTATCACACGACTCCTGTTTTGCTCCGTGTATTTGCAATATATTATTAAAATAACTATTTATCCATATCACAATTATTTTCCTTCTATAAGTTAAGATGCGATAAGAAATGGCCTACATTAAAAAACCGCTTAAAAATATTCGCATTATAAAATCAATATCAATACTGTAATTATAATTACATTAAAATTTCTTAAAAACGACAAAAGAATACAAGCTATAAATGGAACACGTGGTTGGTGCGTCGGCGGTGCAAGCCTATCTAAATATGTGATGACGCCGATGCTGAATTGTATGCGGCATTCGGTCTTTTCACTATTTTAGCTTTTCTTTACTTCGTATAGTTAATATTTCAATATAGCTACAATTTCGTAAGCTACTTAATTAAGTATTAAAACACACATGTCACGTTTATGAAATTCGCCGTACGGATCATTTCAAAAACCACACTCGTGTATTGATCCCTTCATGAAGTAGTAACAAAATAACTACTTTATGACACTTGTAAAATTTAGTAATAGGTTTACAAGGTATTAACAGTTTTGAAAGACTAAATAAGTTAGTATACTTACTGCCTTGTAAAGTACATATTATATCTGCAGGAATTGCCAAACTGTTAACAATCTGTTGTAATGAGCAAGAGCACTAAAATTTACTGTCATAAGTAGCTATTAAATCTTGAAGGCTTAGCGAGGCAACATGCGCTAGTTGACAGATCTGAAAGACAAGCTGTCACTTTCTGAAGTCTCTAGTCACTTAGCCCTTCAAGTGGCACTTGACCGCTTCCTGGCACGCCCGTAATTGGCAGCCCACCGGCTCCCAGCAATAAAGTGTATTGTTTAAAAATTTTCATCTGATATTTGCTCAAGGCTAGCAGCAAACTTCGCTTAAATTGAATAGAATTCATTGACACATAGTTAATTAAGGCATTATTATGAGGAAGCTGAAACAAAAACAACGATAGATTCATGGGTTTCATATAGCTTTTTTTTTTGCGAAAAATTCCCGAGGTCCCACTTGTCTTATCAGTCAAAGGGTGGCGCGAACTTAGCCCCATCACTTGAGACCACTAAGTATATTATATTCTATCTCTCTCATTGCATTGCTAAGTTGGCTGGCCCAAAGTGCTGGACTAGCTAGAAATCAATAAACTAAAAGACTGGACGGGACTAGGGACAAGTAATGCAATTATGGACTTAGTCGCTTTAGTTAGAAACCAGATACTCAACGTCAACTATGTGAGTATAGTCGGCAACAAATCGACTCGGTAAGAGTTCAGAAATACGTAGACACGCCCTTATTGTCTCAACATCAAGGTCGTGTGTACATATTTTTGCATCTTTGATCGTGTCGATAATTTTGTTGCTGATTGTACAGTCGTGGAATTGAAATCCTAATAGGTATATCATGCAACTTATTATGTCTCCGAGAAAATAAATACATATAGCAATTATAGCAATTTGTTTAAGTCCTAGAAAATGGGAGGAGCTGATCATCTTTAAAGTCCGTTGTCGCTTAAAATCTTCGCTAAATACTCATAGATATCAAGAGTCTAATTCAATAAAACATGTTGCCAACTTTTTTTGTTCCAAACTTTAATAAGGTCTACACTTTTGCCAACTGCCTCATTGTCATTCTTGATATGTGTACCAATTTCAAGTCTATCGGATCAACCGTTGTTCAACCAAGATTTCCAACAACATCCTGGCTGAGTCACAGAATTTTACTACGAAGATCATTGTATTTGTAATAATTTGACTTTGTCGTTTCAGTGTGTAACTTAAAGCTTTAAGGTATCGTTTCTTAACCTCGGGTCGCGACCCAAATTTGGGTCGCGGGCCATATCGAGATAGGTCGCAGGACCCACGGGACTTTTTGAAAAACAAACTGCAATCAGTACATTTTATTTGTTTTTCATTTTTCATCGGGTCGCGGGCTTCTAATATTTTTGAATTGTGGGTCGCCAGGCAAAAAGGTTAAGAACCGCTGCTTTAATATATGCGAAGCTCTGCCTATACCTACCCAAAGAACAGACTGCTTTGTCTATTTAATGTGCCTATGATCTGTGGTGGAATCCAATTGGGGGTCATCTGAGGCCATCGTTCTGGCTCGTGATTACGAATCACACGAGATTCCTAGACTATTTCTGTCGTTTATTGTCTTCATTGCGTGCTATTCGTCTCGCATATTGTCATATATGTATAGGTAGGTATATTCTAATGGTACCTAATTTAATTATTGTTGAATCCCAGGATAGTATGTATTGTATTGGCAATTAGACAGAGACGCGCATAATTGAGCCGAATTGTAATACTTCCCAAAACAACATTCTTCCCTGCAATCGGACAAAGCGTGAAATTTTGTTTTATCAGGCGATTTGTTATCATTTATCAAGTCATAGCACTTATTGATCGCGCCCTCTTTCCTTTGTTGGGTTTAGTCACTGGACTGTCGAAACGTTTATCAGATAACGCCTAGATCGTATCTTGGCAAGTTGGCAAGTCTGAAACCTAAAGAATTGTTGTGCGAAAGAACGTGTGCTTCTTTTTGTAGCTCAACGTATTCGCAGAAAGTTGTTACTAGCTCTAGCTTAGTGGTAACTTTTTACGAACTTGTAAAAATAATTCGATAAAATGACAAAAGTTTTGTCCAATCTGGTTACCCTGAATTAGCTAAACGAAGCACTGGATTTTTGAATTCATGTGCTCTGCCTTGGTAATACAGGCATGAGAATGTGTATGTATGTATGTATGTATGTTTTGTCCAATCTTAAAACACTTGCTACTCGTAGAGTCCCGCTGCCAATAGATGTTTTTGTACTACATAGTATAATGTATCTCTTCCGTTTCTGTCCAATCTATCGCTATTTATATTGGTTTCTTATTTCTTTGCCATATCGCGCAATTAATATTGTCTAACGAGCTCTGCATCACGATCACTTTCAATTTGACAGTTCGAAACCAATCTCGCTTTCTCGCTTTAAAATTGAAACAAATGGTATCTTAAACTAACGTCACGTCGGTCGGAATACATGCCATATACATAGCTATATTTAAAAAATATCCGAGAAGGTATTTTCGTTTGAGACAATCGTTATCTCCATTTTGCATTTTCTATAACCGCGTGTGAATCAAAATTGTTTTTCAGCTTGCCTTATCAATTTGCTTGTTTGATCAAACGCTAATTACCTACCTCTATCTAGTTCGAATTCTTAAGTTTATTGTCCTTAAATTTTTATTACCTATCTTTGTCGACCTTGTTTTGTTTTTTTCGTTTGTTTATTTTGGACGTTCTTTGTCAATAGAATGTTGGTGGTTAAAAACACACTTTGATAAATCGCTTTTGCTACAAAGTTAAGAGTTAGAAAATCTTTAATTAAGGATTTTGCAATAAATTAATATGAACAGCGAATTTGTGAGCGGTAAGTAGGGATGGATTGGATAGGTATAAACACTATTATAATTGTGACTGTGATTTAAAATAAACTAGTTAAGTATACCTACCTACCTAGATAAATTAACATTTTCTGTGTTACAATGAGTAAACTTACCAGGATTTCACGCACAAATGAATTTGTTTTTTTTTGCGTTTTAAATGCTATAGGTAAATAGATAATTATGAAGGTGTGTGACAAACTTGGTACGTTTTAAACATGGTGTTAATTTTTTGAAATGATTTCTAGAATGTTTATTTAAGCCTGTGGTGTTGGGCATAGAACGGCACCTGACCATTTCTGCCTTGGATGCCGTAAAAAGAGGCGACTAAAGAAATAGGCTAAGGGCCGATTGTTCAATCACCAGATAAATTTATCTGCCAGTTAAAATTATTGCTATCCTTTTTTCGCGTCATATAAAAGAAAAGTGACAGCCAATATTTATCGGACAGATATGTTTTATCTGGTGATTGAAAAATTAGCTCTAAGCCGACTTAGCACGACAGGGAACGTAGATAGACTATACCTGTCACTGTCTCGCTAGAGACGTCAGAAAGTGACAGGTACTTAGTCTATCCCGCGCGCGACAGGACTCGCGCTTGTTGCTGTGCTAAGTCTACAAGTTTAGTATGCTAGGCGACAGGCCAGCAACCTGTCTCTATTAAAACTATAATGTTTAAACTCCATTTTACGAATACATTATATTCATATCTACAGAATAGTTTATCTTGTGGTTTAAATCAACAAGCTGAAAATGTTTCACTTTTACGTTTAAAAGAAAGGTAGGTACTTCGTCAATAGCAATGGAAAATAAAATATTTATAAGGTCAGCCTTACGCCTGTAAGTTTTACTACTTTTACTTACTCGAGTAGTTTGAGGGACACAGCTATAAGTTAGAATGAGATAGATGTATTAATTTATCTTTTTAACTGATAGTTCCGTCCCTATTTACATAAGTAAAAACTTACAGCACCTAGGTATAAGTCTGGCCATTATATTAAATTAATTCCAGCTGATACCTACAGGTTTCGGTCAACGAAAGGTTAGCGACAAAGCAAAACAAAATATGTTGTTGACCGCGTAATGAACTCAAGTGCATCAGGTTCCGAATTGCGCTTTTTATATCCATTTCAAGGTTAAGAACTTATATCCATAAAGCCATTTTTATTGCGTAAATACACACCTCCATACAAACTTTAAACATCACGCCTGTTTTCCTAATGGGGTAGGCAGAGCACACGAAACGTTACACAGACAAAGCCTACACTGTTTTAAGTTTCGTAGCCACTTTTATCACAATTATAAGTATAAAATAAAGTAGATACGAGAGATATCATAAATCTATTTAATTCCTGCGCCTCTAACGACATGCACGAAAGAAATGGAGAGGTGTTATTCTATTACCCGACACCACACGGGTGTCGGGTTTTAGGTATTGCGTTACATTTGCTAACTTCTCCCGATTGCACATAGGTACGAATTGCGAATAAATACTTTGAGGTCTTTATGTAAATGTCAAATTTGTATTAAGTAGGTACATTAATTAGATACTTACTAGTTAATATATCTAATAAGTAAGAGAGGGTAGAAACCACCACGGCAGTTTGAAACCAAAGTATTAGGTACAATGCCACCCAAAAAATGACTTTTTATTTATTTATTATTAAAACATACGTATTGTGTACACGAAAAAACAGAACTTACCGATATCAACTATTTTTTATTTTATTTTTAAAAGGAACACCTTCTTATAAAGCAGGGTCAGAGCACATGAAACAACCAGCACTTACCTATGTATCTTTATTTTTTTGTAGATCAATCATATAAAACTAAATAAGTACTTACACATAAGTATCAGATCAAGCTTAATATCCTTCTTACATATCGAGACAAACATAAAATATTAATTTGATGAACTCACCTATTCATGTTATCCGTTTCAACAAATCTTTTTCAGTAAAAAACACAACCACAGACCAAAATAGCAAATTAACAAATCAACAGCTCAAATAAATACTTAATTGTTTATTTTATCACGTAAACTAATCTGTCAACAACAGAAAACTAAACGCACTTTATAAACGTCACATTTTACCGCCAAAATCACAGAGCGCGCCCAATCAAAAAAACGGGTGCGTTCTTAATACGCGAAAAAAATTTTTACGTTCCCAATTAACCCTTCCGATAAAGGTCGATCTTGTTTTCAATTACGATTTACGCGAGCATTCGCTAGTAAAAGACGTGCGGGGCCGAGCGTTGTGTGTGACTAACTAAACAGTACTGAATCGAAGGTGCTGTTGGCTGCAATCATTTGCTCCAACGTCCCTGCCAAATAGAATTAGGTTCTTGGAAACACAAAGCGACTTTGTTTATAAACAACTGACTCTTCATTATTTGCAGGCGCTAGGTTAGAATGCTAGCCGCAAGCCAAGGCATATACTGGGTCCCTTTAAAGACTGCCTAACCATCATTCAGTTAGTTATTATACGAATTATTATCTCCTTTTCTCTTCTTTATATCATCACGAGGGTAAATTCATCTGGCTAGATTTTATACAAATCTGCTGCAGATTTTGATATCGTTTTTGACTAAACGCCGGTATCAGAATATTCTTCCATTCTTACAGAAAAGTGTCCAGATGAATAAGACGGTTGAAACGCTCGAATAAATGCCCACTCAGCTAATGCTGAACAGTGCAATGCAGTATTTGTTTTAATTAGTCTAGTCTTATTTAAATATGAGATGTCCATGCATTGAATTTCGATTTCTTCCCACTTCCACAATGCTGAATATCCAAGCTAATTTTATCGTTATCGATTGAACTATTAAGTATGTAATGCATTATGTTACGTAGCTTTAACTGAGAGCATTAATTTTGTATCACAAATTTTATTTCACCCTTAAGAGGAAATGGAAACAACGATTAGAGCTAACTACAAATGTTATTAAAGTAATCGAATACCGAATAATCGAATCACCTTCCTCACCCTCGACCTATTAGTATGGATCTCGGTAAAGTAACAACTAATTTAATAAATTGGTAAATAAAATATTCAACCAATTAGATATCCTACGCTAAATGGGTGCAATTGAGCAGTCTAGTAGTTAAGACAAGCCCGTTGACATTGAACAATCTACACTCAGTTTCGTTTAAGATTAGATTTTTACCCAAATGTAAAACTGAAAATAATTATTGCAATAACACTTTTTAATGTATGTTACTTCGTAGTTGTATGCAGGTTCCAGCACGATGTTTTCCTTCACCGAATAGTACGTGGTAAACCGTGGTTTACCGTAAATAACAAATTCGATTTCGAACATAAATTCCAAAAAAATCATGAGTGCGAGCCTGGGGCTCGAACCCGCGACCCACTGCGTGAAAGGCCACAGGTTGAACCGCTGGGCTACCACGGCTCTATATTGTGTGTGAAGTTCCCAATCAGCACTGGGCGCTAGAATTTACAGTAGATACTTATATGTCATAAAAAAATCACTTAAGAGGAAATGGAGCGGTCATATTTTGTATGGAAACGTAGTCCCCTGATTCCTCGCTGGATATTACCCGTAGAACAATGATTTTTTACATCAACAATCTAATGATGTATTAGCATGTTCGTATGTTTTCCTTTTTTTCTTTATTGAATTATGAAAGGAGATACTAACCTTCAAAAACATGAAAAATTGGTAAGTTTTTCCGTCGTGTTCAAACCTCTAGAAACCAATTTTAACACAATTATATCAAAATATAAGAACATAGAAACACAGTTATGACATTTCTTAAACATTTAATGAAAAAACATATTTAATCGGTTAAGTTTTGGAGAAGAAATCAGGGGACTACGAAACGTTGTTTTTGAATAATTTTCATAGGTATTTTCGGTCCGAGCTGTAGTTGTTCTTATCGCACTCGACGTCGTCTGGGCAGGTCACGTCGCGACAGCAATAGATTTAGCAAATACCTATTTTTCAATTCCCTCGACCGGCATATTTCCTCTTAACTACCTAGTCCTAAACTATGGAGAATCTGCCGCTGAAATGGAGAGATGTATAGTCACGCATCGTTTTTAACCTTTTGACCGCCAAAGACGCCATAAATATCACGTCATCGCAAGTCAGTGCCCGTGACGCCACGACGTTATATGGCGCATCGAAGTTATTGCGAAAGAACTGGAATATAAAACGCTTCAACATTTTTTCTAGGTTTACTTTATTTATAGTTAGTGTAAGTTATTTTATACCTAATTTAAATAAAATAATACAGCACCATTCGAAAAAAAACAAGCATTATCTAAGAGCCGACTGACGGCTTTGGCGTTAGGAGCACAGCGTTTCACTTCGCGCCTTGGCGGTCAAAAGGTTAAGGCGCAGCGCAGACGACAGACTTTTGCGCGATCGAGTCTACGGAGCAATAAAATTTCTGAATGGCGCGCTGAAAGTTTCCATTCAGAGTTTTTATTGCTCCGCAGACTCGATTGCACAAAAGTCTGTCGTCTGCGCTGTCCCTAACTGGAAAAAGCGATGCGCGAACTTACCCCCACTACAAAAAATCTTGCCAAGTTACATGCTGGTTAATATACTAGGTAATACTTTATATCAAGAGTCGTAGGAAACTTTGCTGCTCTTAACAATTTGTTTTATTTTTCAGAGAAGAGGACCAGCGCTTAAAAAAACAGTTTTCAAATGCACTAAGGCTTAGTGACTAAGCGAACCCTTTTGCACAATTATAATAAGCGTCTTAACCTAGTACAGCTACTTCGAAAAATTAATGATCACCTTTTAAGAAACCCGTATAAAACCCTAAAAAAAGGCACCGAACAAACATTCAT
This sequence comes from Adoxophyes honmai, assembly GCA_005406045.1. Lineage (NCBI taxonomy): Eukaryota > Metazoa > Arthropoda > Insecta > Lepidoptera > Tortricidae > Adoxophyes > Adoxophyes honmai. Next base: position 250,677 of record BHDV01001223.1, read on the forward strand.
CTTAACAAACTTTATTTACCTAGTAGTCGATAGCATTCGTATTTGTAGTTCTTGAGATAGACAGTCGCAACAAACACAAGCAAATGCAGTGGAGTCATGCCATAAGGGTTCCTTTTATTTATCATGTTGGTTTAGAACCCCACAAAGCCAAAATGGTAAGTACCATCAAAAACTCAAAACAACCATACATTTTCTTCTCCACACCAATATTTTCTACTAATTTTTTCATACTTCTGCTTTTGCGACATAGATATTTTAATCACTTTAAGCCAAAGCCAAAGGATACACTAGGGGACTCGCGCTGCTTCACCCGACGTTGCTGGGATGCTGGGGACACGTGTCTCTGGACATTTGTCCCCTATAATAGTTGTATCCTTGGCTTCACGTTACATTAATTAGTACATACTTTTATTTTTAATTTTGTACAATGAAAAAAAAAGAAAGAAAAACGTTAAATAATAAACCGAACGCACTCTCTGCTCCGAATTCTATTCTCGTTGTAATTGTAAATTTGGATTCGTGCTAATTTGCCGCGGTTTCGTTTTCGCGTCCGCCGGTTGCCTAGCAACGGCATGCGCGAGCAGATGCGCAGATGGCCCCAACCCTCTTTTGGGATCCGGATGCATCTGCTACCCGGAAAGGGATTCCAAATATTCCAAAGCGAAACCAATGACCTTTAATTGCGAAATTACAATTATAATAAAATTATGAAGTCGTTCTATGGCATTTTTATTAACAATAAAAAGGAAACGATCGTGTATTTAAAAAAAAAGAGCTTTTACGTGTTATTGATTATTTGAATGTTATTATCGTGTCAACCAGTAAATATGTAAGTTGACATTAAATAAATACGTGAGTGGTGTTGTTTCTTTAGACCATTGGCCAAAGAATACGAATTAGTTATTGTCATTCCACTTTCATTAACTTTTAATTCTAAGGTAGAGACCGTAACGATGTGTGTAGAATACGACACGATCAATAGCAATTAAGCTAATGGGTTATACCTACCTAGGTACTAATAATTTAAACGATCTCCAGTTTGTTCGTTCTAGAAATACAATTAAGTAGAGAAGTTGGTACCTAGAGGTAGAGAGGAGACAATTAAGGCGATGACAAAGCGTGTAAATATCGATGAAATCATGGATTTCAAGCTAAACAAATCCAAACGCAAACGCTACCAATAGTGCAGTCAATGAAGCATTACTGCTCCGAATTTTTTTACTGTGAACCGAATTGCATACAATTTTGGAATTAGGTTCATCT
>BHDV01001223.1:253481-326184 GCA_005406045.1 Adoxophyes honmai
TTCCAAAATTGTATGCAATTCGGTTCACAGTAAAAAAATTCGGAGGTAAGACCATATTTTTCGCTTCAATGACTGCACTACAAGTTAACTCTGATTCTGAACATGTCAATGTCGTAAGTCCATTTAATTTCTCCAGCTAGATATGAATCGTACATAATATGTACCTGTATAAAATTACTAGCAAATAATATGTAAAAAACTATAGCCTTAGCGACTTTAGTGCTGGAATAATACCTATACCTACATAAAGTATCTACGTGTAGTAAGAACGGTTACATTATTAGAATTTTAGTATGGATCCCTAATTTTTTTGAAAAAATAATATAGCCCATGTTCAGCGCAGATAGTGTAGCTTTCCAACAATGAAATAATTTTCCAAATTGGTCTAGTAGTTTCGGAGCCTATTCGATGCAAACAAACAAACAAATTTTTCCTCTTTATAATATTAGTGTAGATTTCGCGGACACTGAAGGCCGACTCAGTTAGAACCAGTCAATGCAACAGGGCAAACCGGTGGTAGAACGTTGCATCACACAAGCTAAATGCTGGCAATAAAAACACAAAGTTGATGTTTGCCGCTTTAAATGTGTTACCACTATTCAAGCGTGAAAATACGATAAAAATCCGGCAGAAAGGACGATCCATATACAGTTTATTTCACTGTGACCATGTACAGTCAAGGAGTTTCATGACATGAGCCACAATAGAATCAATTCACAGTAAACGTCATAGTCACTAGGTATGACATCTCATTAATTATCAAATTATCATACTGTGACATCCCATTAATTATCAAGGGAAATTCTAATGGCGTTTTGTTTGAAAAGGTTCTATGGTGGCTCATGAATTAAAGTCCTCGACCGTGCGTCTTAACACAGGTGCAACTTTTTAATTAAACCATGATTTACTTACTGCGTATTAGAGTAACTACAAGTTTAATTTTATCACTAACTTCTTCTATTCGTCGTGACTTGCAAGGTATGAAAAGAAGCTAATAAATAAATTCGCACGACTACGTGAAATTTATTTGATTTCAAATTAGCCGCGCAAACATTTACAACCACGACTCCGTTAACGCCATCTATGCAATCTATGTGGAACTTCGTCTAACGGTCAACAGAACTAGATGTCGTAACAAGCGCGTTCACGTGATTCGTTCGTTCCCACACCGCTAAAGCTGCATACACAAGATTATTATTTTACCGTTATCTCGAGTGCCGCTTATACGGATGCATTTAACCTTTCTCAGAACACTTCTTGCATAATAGGGTCTTTTTATTACGTTATAGTTCTAGAAGGTCGACGACTGCGATGAGTTTTGGTATAGCATCATTTTCCTTCGTTTCGGGGGCAACATCCCTTACCCACCCTTGCTTGTTTGAATTGGGGCTTCTTGGCAGTGGGGCCGAACCCCTGGCATAAATTTAAAACTGCCCCGTAATTTTGCAATTCTTCAATGAATGATTTGCAGCAATTACATGTAAACTTTAGTCTACATGTTCTATAAACAGTTCCAAGTCTTCACTAGCGTTAAAATAATCTCTTTTTTTTGGTAAATATAACTCTCCCTCCTACCTATATTTTACTATCACGAGCGACGTCGACTAGATAAGACTCGATCCACAAGCTTCGGTCCTCTTATCCGGTGTGCACGCGGCCTTATCACGATATGTACGTAATTTGCGCATCACGCAAGTGTGATATTTATTTATACAACACCATCTTGAAATAAAGCTACTTTGATGAAACAAGGCCTTTGGGTTTTCAGGCCTGTCCTAGGGACAAATAAATAAGCTTGAAAACAAAATAACTTTTTACTTAAAATCGGTTGTATTTACATTTCGTCCATCGTAGAAAATCAATAGTGTTCAACATCACAAATAAATAAAATCGTACTAAAGGTATTCACATTTGCCGCAAGTCGTACACAATATGCGACATAATTACCACAAATGAAAAGGCGGGACGATACGATTTACTCATAAGATAGATTTATTTATTCCACTTTGAAACTCCATTGCTGCTAATCAAAACATTTGCTCCCTTTGGTATTCGATAGCCGAACGGAACGATTATCTAAATGCTTCCGAATACATCTCCCAGTCTCCCATTGAAGCCGGACGTATGTAAAAAATAGTTTCATTAATTAACATTATTATTGGTGCATCACACCCGTGCCCCACGAAAGACTGCAAAGGTGAATTACCGGAGTGAAAACTGATTCGGCGTGTGTGTCAAAATCACTCGCTCGTGGCTATCGCCGGGCGAGGCGTCGCGGGCCGCGCCGCGAGCAGCGTTGGACAGCGCGCGGCGGGTGATTTTCCACACGGCGGAGCGCGTTGCTATGCCGTGGTACGGGGCCGCGGGCGGCGGGCGCGGGGACCCACGCCGGCGCGGCAAATCGAACGAGGCCACGCGGACGGCGCGGGGCGCCGGTGCGCCCCTCCCGCGCCGCGTCACGCAGGCTCCCCTATGCCCTTTCATAAAAAAACCATCCTACACACCAAATCACTTTAACCTAGGAATCTCGTAATCTACATCGTGAAACACTGGAATACCGAACTGAAGGTTATCCTAAGTAACAATCGTGGACAAAAGTTACAGGCCGGTTTTTAGGTAATGTTTATCGTCGCGTCGCGCGCTTTTATCTCGGCGTCCGAGGCGAGCGCGCGAAGTTGCAAGATAATGGTAAAATTGTGATGTTTTTCTTTGAAAATAGCCTCGTTTGGTAGCAGCCGGCGCTGGCCGCGCGTTTTCAGCAACTCTGAACCCCTGCAGGACGCCCATTTCATTCTAAGTTCATTACATTCATTCTTATTCACTCTGTCCTAGAGGAACTCAGAGTAGAACGAAAGACTAACGACGGGTGGTATACGAAACGAGATAAAACGTGATAAATCATGAAGAAAAACTGCATGCAACACCACACTACGTAACAAGGCTGATTTATAAGAATCACAGGCTTTACTTATTCTAATCTAAACATTATTATATGTACACAAACTCTTTGACAAATAAAAAAAGTAGGATTGAGCTTAGTGATTTACTGCTTATAAGCTACTACAGGTTATTCCATGTCTGTCTAAGTTTGTTTCATTACATCAGATAGGTCTCATTGCATAGAAAAATATCACAACTTCACCATTAAAAAGGCTAATTGGGTAGACCTAGAATACAGTTTGGATGTCACTTAATCTTTACTTTTCGAAAAACACATTTGTACATTTCAACAGCATTTCTATTAAGTCTTAATTAGGGGCTCCACCGAGCCAAAACTAAAGATACTTCAGTATCAAACTTAAACATTGTAAAAAATTGAAAATCTGCATTGGATTTGTTATCTTAATTACATTTGTCATTTAAATAAAACTGCACCCGTGTTAGGTGGGAGCGGTAGTCGGCCCCGCCTGTTCCCAACTGCTGGGCTGCTGCTAGTTGGGGCGAGGCGGGGCCGCGCCAGTCCGGGCGTCACGAGCACTAACACTTCACTGTGACATTGTCCTTAAAGAGGCACGTGGCGTATTACGCGTTGTCTTCCTCCTCGTCTAATAACTCCTCCTCAACTTCTTCATCTGTAACAAAAACAAACAGTGAGCCACTCCATCATCACATAGTTTTACAGAATAGCAAGGCAAGGGAGGCGTGGTGTTTTGCGTGGTGTTATTACCTTCGAGATCGTCGTCCTCTCCTTCGCCGAGCTCCTCTTCGTCTTCCTCGCCTTCTTCCCCTTCAACTTCTTCGTCGTCTTCGTCATCATCTCCCTCTCCCTCTGCCTCTAGATCTTCTTCTTCGCTGTGTGGCTCATCATCGCCTCCCGCGCCGTTCTCTTCCTTTCGTGCCTTTTTTGCCTCTGTCGCCTTATCCTATAAAAGAACAATCTCGAATTATTGGCGGGAAACACAATGTAGCAAACTTCTCATTATTTATTTATTTACAAACTACTACGCGACGCCTCGACGCTATTCAAGATCGAAATAATCATTTAGCAAGTAATACCTGGCTATTAGCCAAATGATTCCAAATGTTCTTGCAGTGTAATTGTATTCGGAAAGTGAAGAGTTTCGTGAGATAATGAGGCGCAGGTGACAAAGATTCGTTACGATAAAGAAGCGTAGCGTGGGTTATTAGTTGTGGGGGAAAAGCGGCGCAAAGCGCGGGGCCGGCGTCTTACAGTTCATATTCCCGTGGCAGCGCACGGAACGCGGTCACCGCGCATACGTAACCATCGTCAAGCGTCGTCGAATTCTTCTTGAAACCCGCCTAAACGACAATATTCGAACGCATTACTACATAACCTAATTATGACGATATATCGATATTAAAAATAAGCTATCCTCGCGCTAGACTCTCAATTCGGTTACTTTTCTACCTATCAGCGTTCGCGTGCACTTATTTAGGTTAGAGCGCGAGGGAGATGCACGATATTATTCCCACAAGTAGTTATCACGCTTTATATACAAAATAATCATCGATTTTTAAGATTCGCACTCTTTTAGAAGGCGTAAACAATACTACTACCCACTAGACTATCGACTATTTGTTAAACAAAGAAATGTGCGTTTGTACCTATACAACACCCACATGCAAATAAATGCCGGGTCATTGACTAGTTTAGGTTGGTGCCTAAATTAATTCATAATAGGTAATGAAAGTAATAGTGTGCCTCTAATTCGCGGCAGTCCTGGTTGTAGTAGCAACAAAAAACCCCACCAAAGCAGGTTTAGCTTGGTACCAAACATTGGCAAGGTAACTGTGACAGCCAAACACAAGGCACTTGACGTTCGCCGGCCATATTACCCACCAGGCGTCACGCTGCCATGAGCATAAGCCCTAAGACTTAAAATAGAAGATAGGGCGCAATAAAATCAATAACAAAACGAGGACGCGATAATTCTCTTTGTATCGATATTATTTAGTAAAAACTAGTACAAGCGAGCGCGGTGCGTTCTCGCGCCATGTTTTTTTGCCAAGGTCATGCCTCCGTATCGAAAACGGGTAAACAAAGCTATCTCGGTTGACGCTACCTGTTAGGAGTGCTTCTAGTGGACAACCCTAGAGTTAAGAGTATCATGGGCCAGCATGGTACTGACTCATCGATTACCTCACACACGAAAATGCATAACTCGACAGAAATGACGTCCAAAAATAAGCCGGCACGACACAGCTCAACAACTCATACAGAGCGGCAGATTCCAATACACCACGTGGTGAAATGTGAAGATAGCGTCGCTCACGTAAATTAGGTGTTATGCCTTATAATAACGTTCAATAAAATGGCGCGGGATTAAATGAATACATTCGAGAGACATGTGCACTCACCTCTGCTGCCCTTTTGGTAGCCTTAAGCTCACTTTTCGCGTCCTTCTCATCGCCAACCTTGTCCACCGCCACTTCACTGTTATTCTCCTTGGTGCTCATATTTGTTCTGATTTTTGTATGTTAGTTATTAGAAAACTTTGAGCTGTACAACTCTTCAGATCCGACGCTCGACTGACTGACCGGCGGCGACACAGGCGAGTTTGAAAACGAAGATGGCGCGGGCTTCCACACGCGTTTTCTCATTGGCCGAGAGCGTCCGCCATTAACAAACTATGACTAGCATGTGGAAAATAATGTCATTTTCATTTATAGTTATTCTTGCGTATAATTAATTTATAAACTTTTAAAAAGGTTTTTAAAAGTAATTAAAGTGTTATCAAAAGCCTTTTGTCCGCTTAGAATTCAAAGTATTTGCAATAAACTCAAAATTAAGTTTGTGTTGGCTTTAATTTGTTCAGGATATCGACACTACGTGGCGCTCTAGTCAATGGCAGTTGTAAAGGGAATGAAGCGGGAAAATAAACTAATCTTATCGCAATAGGTATTTTAATACAAATAATAAACTGTAAAGTATGTCCTAAGACATATTAGTTTAAATATTTTTAGTTAATCTCTTATGGTTTTGTTTACTAGAATTAAAGATTATTCCGGATTCTAGGCCAAAGACAGTATGTACACGAGACTAATTTCGTATTTTCGGAATTGACTAGGCATTCTCATCCAACAAAAAAATAATTATGCGTAACTTGTTCAAGAAGGTCACGTTTTTTTAATAATCCCCCTACCAGTGGCAGGCAATAATAAAAATGTGCCCTAATTGAAACTTTTCGTATGGATCGATGAACTCAATGATGAAGTAATCCAAACCCATGTACATTTTTGAAAACGCCGACTATAACTATCTTGTGCTGGCTGGAGCTAGGTAATTTTAGTTCGCTCCACGGAATTTGCCTTTACCACGCAAAAAATGTATTTACTTAGATACCTAGGTATTACTTAGATAGATATTATATTTATAACCTAACCAAGAGCCAGACGTTAATAGTCTCAAGTAGATAAATATTATAGGTACTTAAGTAGGTAAAAAAAAGAAAAGATAAAAAAAAAGTACATTTAAAAACTAGGTTTAATATAATTATTTCTTTTTTTATAGAAATCTAACAGTTTAAGCATTAATTATGTTCAACCACGGGTCCAACGCGTCTTCGATAATCAATAATGATGATGAATGGTTGGTAAATTTCACAATACGTACTAAGCACAAGAAGAAATTGGTGAATAAGTATCACATGTTTACGTCATAGGTGCCTATATGGTAACGACTGGAAGAAGATAGTTTGGTTTCCAACGAACAGAAGCTCTTTGAAAATAGGTAAATTGATCAGCAGTTAGTCGCAGGGTAGGCTCTGGGTTCTAATGAAAAAAAGCCTATGACGTCCTCAGTAGCAGTAGGCATAGAGACAGTGACGAATAAAATTGATGCATTGTGTTGTGCGCCCTTTTTTGTATAATTTCGAATATTACAACCGATACCGTCACGCCACCGCGCCGCGATGTTTCTAGCATTACGGCTACCGAGTGTTGTATGGAGTAATAATGTGGACTTAAATAATAGGCATAGAACAAAAAATGCAATTTATTAAAAATCTTCATTTATTTACATAATTGGAGCTAAACGACAGACCAAAAAGAGTAAAGAAAGCACAAAAAAGGAACTCAAATTGACATATGAAATTGTTTTATTATACATAGAGACGTTCGTGGTGAAATTGACGGCCTCTTTTTAGTCGGTCTCACATAGCTCCTATTTTAAAGCACAACGGTCGGGAATCATCAAATCGAGTTAAAAAACTAGCATTTGCCCTTCTCAAGAAGTGAACTGTAAGTCGGCAGGTCTGGCAAAATACCACGGGTTAATTCACTGGTCGGAAAAGCCTCTTACACTGAACCTGAAGTAGGTACCTACTTATTTAGGGTAGTTCCCATTTTCCAGCCTATCCCACCAAAAACTCTATATAAATAGATTATTTAGATAGGTTGGATAACGGGAACTACCCCTTATTTAACATTTAAACCACAACGTGGTTCTTTATTTCTGGCAAATTCCACAGAGCATGAGTCGAAAACTGTGTTATTTATTTAAATTATAGATAAATAAGCAGTCTGACAACACACCGAACTATCATAATCATTATAGGCGAAAATCATCATCATAGATCCAATAATAATTAGAATTAAAAAAAGAAGATAAAATAGATTAAGTTTTGATTTTTATTCCTGTGCGCTATACTGCAGCAAAAGGTTATAAAGAACCTAAAATCATATTACGCTTGTGACAGGTAGAACCCTGTCTCAGTAGGCCTATACCAGTTTAATATTGAGACCTGGGACCGACCAAACATGGGCTTATCGAAGTAGGTGTATAACAATAGCCTTACCGAGAAAAAGTACCGTTTATTTTTGGGGGTGCGCGGTCTACCTTTTAGTGTTATTGTTTTGAAGTAGATACATTATTTAAAATTCTTTTGCATTTTTTTTTTTAATACGTACCCACTTAGTTTAAGGGCATCAGTAATAGCAGCAGTGTTCGGAACAGGTAATACCGTAGGCGTAGTGAGCTCGGCTGTGACCCATAACACAACCTTAGTTCCAATGGATTTCAAAAAAAAGGGCGTTGACTTTGAAAAGTTCTACCTGTAAATTGAGAGGAACCTTCGTAGGGTAATTTGGGGACGATGTACTTTTATTTGTTGCAAATAAATGTTAGTATTTTTTATACCTAATACAAAAATAAATAAATTATAACAATGTAGGATACATTTTTCCATAATCGTATATAATTAATCTAACCCTGGCAGTTTTTCTCTCTTTATTCGTAGAAAAACAATCCTATAAATTACTTGACAATGCCTCGTTTACTGTTTACTTTAGTCGATCAACAGATGGCACTAGCGCAGTCCGAACGTGATTGGATAGTTTACGCGCCGATTTGTTGATAAGCTTTTCTGATTGGTCCACAGTTTTGGCGCGAATTTTGTTTGGTAATCAGAGCAAGTTAAAGAAGGAATGAAATAAGAAAGATTGATTTTGATTTGTTAAAAATAATTTCGATACATATTGTAATCTTGATAGAAGTTTTTTATTTATTTATTCGATGTTGTTAGCCTAGCATCCTCGTTTTCCATTCAAAGTTGCACGATCGACTAACCTTTGCAATTCGTGATCTGTTTCAGTTTGTATACATATAAAATAAAAAGTAGAAAAAAAAATGTATGTGAGACATTAATCAGGTACGTATAAGTTTATTTCAATATAAAAAAGACATGGACTGAGTTTTGTAGCCAAAAATCGTCTCATTAGGCCCAAAAACTGTGGATCAATGATATATTTCCCTATTTTCATTCAAGTATCTAGTTCTAACGTAGTAATGTTTTCTACTTAGCTTCTTTAAAAGCTCTGGCACAGACTTCTATTTAATTTCGACGTCCGTACATCCAGCAACGCAATGAATAACATAATGATGTATTTCTGACTTGAAAAACACTTTTCGTATTGCTATTGGCGTGTATCGTGACACGCGTGAATTGATATGGTTTAAATAATGGCAATAGATGTCATATCATAAAAACGTTGGCTATTTAGTGTACCTTTTCATTTTTTCAATTACGAAGAAAAAGTTTTTCCTACGCAGATAAGAGCACAATTTATCGCAATAGTTACAAGTACTCGTAGGTACATTACATGAATACGAAAAGTATTCCATATGCCGAAAATCAAGATTCCGAATCCTGCCAGATCCTATTATTTTAAATAGTCATAAAAAGTCTAACCTAACGTTATCGTACGTGACATGTACTCAGATTTTCTAAACTGTTTGTAATATAGCTGTAAATTTCATTCCGGGTTATAAAAATTCGTAGTGGCAAGGCTGCGAAGCGAAAAACCGTTCTTTATGTTACGAAAATTCTGTAACTTCAACAACTATAACAAATTCAGTATATTTTTCGCGACAAGCTGTGTCTTGCTTGCTTTAAATCCATTTTAAACCATGGACATATTTGCCAAATTTCATATCATAACAAAGATGCCGGTTAAATCGCTTCGCGCCTTTCCCAGTTGCATTGACTGAAGGAATTCGTAAACGCTTGAACATAATGTTGCTGTTTGCACTTATATTAGAGAACAAACTGTACAGTACAATATAAATATTCTTTATTAACAACACATTACCACTATTTTGCAGTCCAAAATGAATAGTTCAACAGCGGGGTAAGTGAATCAAACAAGTAATAATCACATGGTTCTATTTACACTTCCATACTTAACGCTTCAGAATGTAACTAGCAATCGTTGGAACAGCTATAGAGGGGTCAGCCCCTTCACTAGAAGGCGGTGCAGACGTTGCCGTCGAACTCTATATTGCCTCCGTAGGCTGGCGCCGGGCTCTCGTCGGTGAACATTCTGTTCTCCCCGCGCCACACGTTATAGAGTGTAGGTAAAAAATCGCTGAACAACGGACTACGCTGCGTACTGCTGTTTTCCCGGATTGTCTGTAAAAAGAATAAACTCTGGTTAAACAATGACGCAGGAACGTACATAAAAATTGTGAGAATCACTTATAATCAAATAGATCCAATACACTCGCGCCTTTATGTCGAGATTAGCTCGACATATAAAGAGTGAAGTCGAAACTGAGTACGCGTTTATTACGTCACAAATTGGCCCGAAACATTTCAAGCTAAACTCCATATAAGACGCGTACCTATTTTATTTCATTACGCAGAAACAAATTCATAGTTGCTTTTCCACTCGGCTTTGTCATCACCCGTCGTCCTGATTCGCGGCGATCGTACGACCGCTCGATGCAGCCTTGTGTTGCGATGAATTCAAACATACAGATTTCTTTAGTATCGTATTTGAACCTCGCAAGTCAAGTCATACGATCACATGAAATGCTTAACGATGGATTTGATACAGTCAATACAGGGCCATCGGAAATTGACCGTATATTTTAACCAGTGGTAGGAAACGCGTCTGAAAACGCCAGTAAAGTTTTTTCTCCGAATTTTCATTAAAAAAAAATACGAAAGTCTGAAAATATTGCCAGTCTTTTGTACCCCGGCTCTTAGTCAACCGCGTAGCATCGCAATGTCAAACGATTGCAAGTGCGTACGCGCCGGCTTACGGGACTTGCTCACGGGACGTGAAGTAGGTAAAAAACAGGGCGCAATGACCTGAAAAGCGATGAAACATTTGTCTCGTACAAGGTCAACAATGAACATTTTCAGGAAATATTTTACAGGGGTTTTCAGACGCGTATACCCGGCCACTGGTTAAAATAATTGCGATTAATTTCCGACCACCCTGTACTTTTCATGTAAAACGGTAGACATCACATTACATTCTCTAGGCCGGCGTAGTCAGGGTCCTCTTGCGCGCTGGGGATCCAGATCTTGATGTCCTTGTCGAGCCCCGAGCTGGCCAGCACGGGGCTGCGCGGGTGCGCCTCGATGCAGTTCACCTGGAACCGAACGCGATTTAATAATCATGGGTCCATGATGGGGCACTATCTTTTTACTACTATTATTATTTTTTCGTAACAATTTAATTTTGTAAAAAACATTTTGTAAAAATGACTTTCTTCCACGTTTCTTGCGGCGTATTCTTCTTGGCAATGATGGTATTTCCGAAGCGCTGGTAGATTCGAAAATGACGTGTGCTCTCAGGAGCCTACATATTTGCATTAATAAAGTTTTGAATTTTGGTCACGAATAGGGTAGACGACTAAAAAAACCTATTTAGTCCGTCAGATAGATTACCAAAAAATATTAAACAGGTATTTTTTATTTTCTTTGACAAACAATAAATGACGATAATACAGCGCTTAAGCTTCGCGTGACATCACTATATGGCACAATTTTTATTTCGGTGCGATGTCACAAGCCCCTACTGCGGATTTTGACAATTTATGGCCACCATCTCTTTGTCCCAGATCTGTGGCTGTAATCAGACCCCAACACCAAAGAGCGCAATGCTTCTGGACTTTTCAGTGAGTGAATATCGTGAATCTTACCACTTTTTCTTTGTCGCCCTGCATCCACGGTCACAGATCAGTGGCTGCAATCAGGCCCTGAGACCATCGTAGTAAGTGAAGGTCGTGAGACTTACTACTCCTCGAACCATCATCATTTCCCAGGTCTGTGGCTAGAATCAGACTCTGATACAAATAAGCACAATGCTTCTGGACTCCTTAGACTCCTAGGACTAGAGAGTAAAGAGTAGAGAGTAAGAGTCTTACCACTCCTCCCTTGTCTCCCTGCATCCACTGCACAATGGCCTCCGTCTCCTTGTCCCAGACGTATATGTGGCTGCAGTCCGACCCCGAGACGACGTACTGGCTGCGCGGGCCGAAGAACGCGACGCCCTTGAACGTCGCGCTGTTGCGGTGCCCGCTGTAGCGGTGGGTGTAGCCGTTCGCGCCTTTGTCGGCACTGCTCCTGTGAATGGACAGACATCCTTACTAATATTATAAGTCAGAAAGTGAGTTTGTTTGTTTGTTCCGCTTTCACGCCGTAACTACTGAACCGATTGCTTTCACATTTTGCAGACGTAAAGATAAAAGTCCGGATTAAATAATAGGCTACTTTTTATCCCGGAAAAATTGATGTTCCCGAGGGAAAACAAAAATATAGTTTGCTTGATAGATCGATATCGATCGATGATAGATCGATGGCGCTGTGTGTCGTTTGAAACGAGAAGTTTTCTTATAGTTGTGCTTTATACAGCAATATAACCGAGTTCCACGCGGGCGAAGCCGCGGGCGGAAAGCTAGTGAGGTTATAAAGGGTATACGAGGAACTGATGTCGTTGGTAAGGGTGCTTACATAGATCTGTGCGGATCAGTACCGACCGGTGGAGGCATAATATTCATGTGTTTACTTATGCGCTCACTTATAAAGAAACGGGTTTCAGATTTACCTGATTCTTTATGTAAGCACCGTAAGGCAACAATCGCAGAAAATTTGGTTATTGATTTAGTAAGAATAGCTCAGTTTTGAGTTACCTTCGTTTGAACTCGATTTCAGACTTGACTTATCCGTATTTTTCACAATGTCAAACGTATAACGTTTTTTTAAGTTCAGATAATTTGGCTATTTGACTTAAAATTTCACTTTTTTATGATATTTTCTTTAAGTCTTATCTATCTAATCAGAATGAAATATTTCCACTGGAAAAAATTATTATAATATTATCCCAATACACATTTGCCTAAACGTAAGACAAGTGTGACTTCCTATCCGTATCACCGTATCCTACCTACACCATATCGTGCAGCGATCGTCTGAGTATAATTTCCTCCTATCCTATACTTACGCGTCATAGACGTCATTCTTGGTGTCGAACAGGTAAATATCCTCGTCGTTGTAAGAGCCCAGCAGTTGGCTGCCGTCGTGGTTGAATATCGCGCAAGTCAGGTGCATCATGTTGTATTTGAACTTCTTCTTTTCATCTGTCTGTGAAGCGATTAGGAGAAACAAATTAAATTAATTCAATAGGACACATAAACTACTGGCCTATGATGATAAAAATATGGGTCATCTGAACCACCAGGAGACCTATCTAGAACGATATTAGAGCAGAAAACAATAAGATTCAGTAATATGCCGTTACTTGTAATTGTAAGCTGTTCAACTGAGTGCAGGTGAGAATTGAAAAGTACAAGTAGACTGGGTATATTTTGGTTATTTGTTTTTGTACGGCGTTCAATACCATCGATAGATCCATGAAAAATAATAAGAAAACGCGAAGTGCCGTACAAAAATGGTGATCCACAAAGTCGGATTTTCTTTTCATTTTCCGACAGTTACCGCGGTAAATTTGGTCATTTGATTTTGTACGGCATCAGTTTCATATTATTTCGATACTTTTCTAATCCATTATTCCGCAACGCCGTACAAAAATCAGGATACAATTGGAAATGATCAAGGGTTGCCACCCCCTCTCTTGCCGCGGTCCTGGGGGTGATTTGAAAAAGTACGGCTTCGGTTCCAAAACATTATCTAGCACACAAAAGTACTATTAAAAATAATCTAAAAGTGTTGATATATTTTAGCATTAATTTCTAACAGAACAGAAAGCGGTTACTGAACTTGATCTTATGTATTTGATTTAGTCACCTTGGGATCGCTGAAGGCATGCGGACAGTACAACGCGAGCGGCCGCGATGTCTGGCGCGAGTCCAGAACGCGCACGAATCTGTCGCGGCCCGCCACGCACAGGAGGCGCGGGTCTAAGGGGTGGCCCGCCACGCTGTACAGCGGGACCGACGTGGACGACTCCTTCACGTGGAACAGCCTGCAAATAATGTAACACGTTCTAATGTTTGACGCTCAATTGTCTCACGTTTTGATGATATCCCATGGTTGTACCATAGCCCATCGGTGGGCTTGGTCTGTCAGTTGCCGCTCACCGATGAGGCTGGTGTCAAGCCTCATTTACCGATGAATCTGTTAGACCTCCTTACAGTCCCTAACCCCTAGCCTACTCTGTCAGTTCCCCTCACGGGCCTGGTCTTAAGCCCCTCATCATTAACCCTGGTCTATCCCCCCCTCACTAGTAAACCTGGTCTTTCCCGCCTCACCAGTAGGCCTCGTCTATCCCTCACCTGTGCGGCAGGTCCTTCCGCACGTCGCTCTGCATGACGAGCCCGTCCTCCCCCGCGGACCACGAGGCGCGGCTCGGCGGCGCTGAAGTGCAGCTTGTGCGCGGCGCGCCCGTGAGTGGCCAGGCGTCTCCGCGCAGCCGCTCACTAGTGAGTCTGGTCTATCCCCCCATTGGTGAGCCTGTTCCTTCTCCCCCCTCACTGAAAAGCCTGATCCCCTCCCCTCACCATTAAGTCTAGTCTATCCCCCTCACCACTGAGTATAGTCTATCTACCTCACCAGTAAGTCAGGTCCATCCCGCCCTTACTAGTAAGCCTGGTTTCCTGGAGCCTGGTCTCTCTCGCCTCACCGGTCCCTGTCTCTGGCTGTATCTCACCTGTGCGGCAGGTCTTTCCACACGTCGCTCTGCATGACGAACCCGTCCTCGCCGGCGGAGACCACGAGTCAGTTATCCCTCGCCGGTAAGCCTGGTCTATCCCCCACCCACCGGTGGGCCTGGTCCGTTAGTCCCCTTCACAGGTGGCCCTCTGGTCCTGGCCTGTTAGGATGAGGACTTAGCCAGTCTACTTACCTGTGCGGCAGGTCCTTCCGCACGTCGCTCTGCATGACGAGCCCGTCCTCCCCGGCAGAGACCACGAGGTGCGGCTCTGCGGCGCTGACGTGCAGCTTGTGCGCGGCGCGGCCGTGGGCCGCCAGGCGCCTGCGAGCGCAGCCGCCGCCGCTCGGCGGGCACTGGAGCAGCCGGACCTGACGAAGGAAGGTGAAGCTCCACCTTAAGAGTGCTTATGTCACCAAAAACCGGCCAAGTGCGTGTCGGACTCGCGCGGGAATGGTTCCGTACCAAAATAGCAAAAATCACGTTTTGTATGGTTTTTTTATTATTTTATTATGTTTTTAGTATTTGTTGTTATAGCGACAACAGATCATCTGTAAAAATTTCAACTCTCTAGCTGTCACGGTTCGTTAGATACAGCCTGGTGACAGACAGACACACAGACAAACAGCGAAATCTCAGTAATAGGGTCCCGTTTTTACCCTTTGTGTACGGAACCCTAAAAATAACAAGATCGGTAAGTTCATAAAGTTCCTAATATGATAATTTTGCGAAAATGTGGGCGTAAATTAATACGATATGTCTCTCGTTTAGAATCGTACGAAAGTTTATAATTTTTTTATTAGTTTCCGGTGACACTTACATAAAGAAACAGGTTTCCGGCACAGACAAGTCTGTGCGGATCGGTACCGACCGGTTCTATTATAATATAATATCTATGTTTACTTACGCGCTCACTTATTAAGAAACAGGTTTCAGATTTCACTGTTTCATTACGCAAGTTGACCACGAAACGGTCGGTATCGACCCCCCGGGAAACAAGTTTCTTTATGTAAGCACCCTTACCGACGAATCCTTTCAAAAGTCTAAACGCAAAAGTTTAATTGAGTTTCATCTCCGCCTCTTAAAGATTTACCAATGTACTTCACCATTTCGTTACATTTTTTTTTTGTGTTTTTATTTTTTGTGTTGCTTTACTTAAGTTTATTTACGAAAAGAGGCTCCGAAAGACACTTTTACAGGTTTCTTTTTTAATCTACCGGCGCTTCAAAAAAAACTATCATTATGTACGTTTCTCATTGACCGGTCCGGGCCGGGTCGGCTGGCGCCGCATCGCACCGGCGCTCGAGCGCCCGGTGGCAGCCGGTCGCGTCCGTCCGAGTGATAATTTACTGGAGCCACTTGCTTGATTGTCCCAATGGACTCGATCTGCGCCCGGTGGCGCGCGGCGGTTACCGAACGGAGCCGATTACGCTCGACGGTGCCCGACCGGACCCGATTGCGCGCGACGACAGCCGAGCACGAGCACGAGCACGAGCGCGAACGAGCGAACGAGCGGCCGCGAGCGCCCGATCCGCCGGCAGCGGCGCCAATAACATTCGAATATGCGATCTGACTGCTGTACAAAAGCTCCACATTCCTTTGGCAATTATTTAGATGCGCTTGAGTGCGCGCCGACTCCGCCCGGTCGGTGAGAATCGTACTTTATCATTGTCAAGAACAATTAATGCAACGCATTAAACTTGAAAAATTGCTTTAAATAATTTTAAACAAAAAAAAGACGTCAAATTAGCAATACCCTGAAATCATACGTCAGTCTATGTTGTGATATGTTGTATGGCTATGTATAACACAGCTTTACGAAGTGTCAAAGAATTGTGTATGACAGAAAGTTCCCTACCTGTCCGTCTCGAGCGCAGGTGACGATGTTGAGCTGACTCCTGGCGTTGAGATACAGGAACTTGCTCTGGAAGACGTTGGACTTGTGGCCCGTCTTGATGGTCTGCAGGGCCTGCTGGCGCGCCCAGTCCCAGACCACCACGTTGGTGTCATCCGAGCCGGAGGCCAGCAGCCTCCCTGGAAGTATACATGGATGACATAACACAAGTGAAGTTCCACACGCCAATGTACAAAACGGTACGAAACGCAGTGACGCATCGCATGCGTACCATTTTTGACGCACGCTCCCCTAGCCGCTGCTTAAATAACGGTCATAATACGCAAACGCAGTGACGCGTCGTATCCGCTCCGTTTTTGACGCAAACACTCCACACCGCAAAAACTGTAATCGGTTTGGGAGGTTCACGTCAAAAATCTTTCGTATAGGGAATGTCACGATGCGGCTGCGTATTTTGAGCAGTAGTGGAGCATGCGTCAAAAACGGTGCGGATACGTGCGTCGTATCACTGTGATTCCGTACCGTCACCGTTTTTTAAGTATTTGTGTGCTCGCAAATTGAGTTGATTCACTTGCCTGTTAAATCATCATACATACATTTATTATGCCTGAGTTCCAAAATGACGATATCTCGGCCGAGATTGACGAGATTGAATGGCGGCAGTCAGGGACGCATTACGCTCGCAATTTACGCATGTACAAGCACATTAAGCACTCTCTGTTTTATAAGGAGTTATTTCCAAAACCATTCATAAGACTTGTTTCTTTTATATTTATTATTTTTGTACTCTAACATAGGTTCAACTTAAGTCTACTGATAAGTAGTTACTGTAACCGTTTACTACATTTATGATCCATGCTCTTAAATGAAAAATAAGAACGGTTTACTGCGTAATAAAGAGTCTATTTTTTGTTGAATGTCTTTACCGTGAGAGATGTTGTTAATTTTTATATCTTTATAAACCAAAGACTGGTAATTTTAATTTCTAAAACTGAATTGTGATTCGTATGTTCATTAATGGCTTAATTATTATTAATAGTAAATGATTACTAAATAAATAAGGGTTTTATTTTCCAATTCGTTCTGTATCTTACTCTCGTAATAAAGAAAACTAAGCTGGTTTCTTTGCGTTTTACTTACTTAAGAAAAACGATATTTTTAAAAATTTCATCCGAGATCTCGAAATTCCCGAGATCTCGCGAGATTGACATTTCTAATCTGGCGAGATCTCGAATTTGCGATCTCGCCTCGAGATTGCATTCCCTGAGCATACCTAAACCTACTTCCTTTAAACATATTTCCTATTTTATTTGTCTATGTAATGCTTCGTGTGTCTTCTCCATTTGTGATACATTTGATTCCATGTATTTTTAAATAAAAGTTCTCGAGAATAACAACAAAATAAAAGTTGATTGGCCGTTATGGGCCTTTTTTTTAAGATTTTTTTTTTTTGATCTTACCTTCAGGGTGAAAATTTATGGCGTTGACGCATCCCTTGTGTTTGTTGAGGTGGTGTAACTTTTTTAATCTGTAGACGGAATGGAGGGAGCCGTAGAATTTCTGTTCGAACATCACATCTTCCTTGCGAGCCTTGCCGCAGGGGTATGTTAGGCCCATCTCTCTGTTTAAGACCTCTGGAACAAAATACAGGAATTTTAATACACATGCCTTGGGATGGCTTCATTATTTTTAACAAAAATAACCTGAAAAAAAAAAGAACAATACCGCACATTACACACGGCGTGTCATATCATCAGTTTACGTCAATGTATTCACTAATATCAGCCTTTATGTGTACTTGTTGATTAAATAAAATAATTAATCATCTTAACATCAGAACTATCATTGAAATTACAAACCGTACACAGATTTGAATGGATTCCTTGTACCAAGAAAATCTGCGTTATTACTGCGTAGCAACTCAAAGCTGTTATTGTGATGAAAAATTAAAAACCTAAAATAAAGATGTCCTGTGGTGTTCGTACCCGTGTCGAAATCAGAAGACTAACATCAATCTAACGTTCCGAATTCCGATGTGTCGGAGTCGGAATAAGAGTAACATCCTTTCTCACCTCTTAGTATAAAGTAGCTATGTTTAGGCCTGGCCTTGGCCATGACGCTGTCGGTCTTGGCCTTGCCCTCGGTGTCCTGGCTGGCCCTGGTCCAGAGGCTGTCGTCCTCGCTGCCCGAGTCGTCCGAGTTGATCAGGTTCAGCTCGCTGCTGGTGTGGGAGTAGTTGGTTGCGGAGCTCTGGTTGCTGTCGCTGTTGGGGGAGCTGTCGACAGACGGAGTCAGAATAAGGGGCAACGCAGACGACAGACTTTTTGTTTTGGTATGTCATAGTGACATTTCTTTTGAAAAGGTACAAAGTGGCACAGTAATCAATTTCCTTGACTGTACAATACTGACAGATTGCTAGTCTGTCGCCAAAAGCATGCATTGACCCGTTTCTTTCATACATTCGTACGTAAAACTGTACAATAGAGCCTGGACTCTAGCGTATCATCTTTATTTATTGCATCATCAACATTTAACATTACATTGGTCAATACAAAACAAGAAACATATCGCACAGCTAGATCAAAAGCCAACTAGTATCTTACCTCTAAACTAAACTATAGATTAATTCATCAAGTCTCATTTTTGAGAAGTGACACATCTGGTCTGTTTTGATCTAGTAGTGCTAAATGATTATCGGTCCTCAAAATATTTTTCCACTAGCTACTAGCACCGAAACTTAAAAATGGCCGATGCATTTCGTGAATTGAATGACTCCCAAAGAAATTCGCTAAAAAACATCTCATCTAGTTGTTTACAGGCCCGACCTTTGATCAGATAGTTAATTGCGTTATCACTTTGACTTATCGTGAATTGGGGAGTGATTTGACATTTTGCAATTAACTTGTGGCCTTGCCACATTGACGCTAAAATGTAGACAACCGATGAATCAGTGGCGTCAATGTGGGCTTGGGCCTTTTCAAAGGCCTTTTAGATGCTCACCGTGGTGCTCTGTATCTGTATGTATTAAAAATCCCTATAGCAGCGGTCTGTTACATACGAATGAGATATTTCGTTCGATACGTTGTTGAGCATTGAGCAAATAACTTAATTTTTTATCGATTCAGATTATCGATACTGCCTCATCACTTGCCCCCAATCTGAGCAATAGATAGCGAAGTATTCACGATGTATGCTGATATAATAGACACATTATTATAACTGTAATTAATTTTATCATAACTACTTCAAGTAGTTTATTTTGGTTAATAGTTAGTAGTGTTTCTAGTATAACATGCATACATACATACATATTCTCACGCCTGTATTCCCAAGAGGGGTAGACAGAGCACATGAATTGAAAAATCCAGTGCCACGTTTAGCAATTTCAGGGTAACCAGATGGTTAAATGTGATATTGCAGTGACAGGTTGCTAGCCCATCGCCCACAACACACTAACCTTTTCCCAGAGTCGACTCTTACGACACCCACGGGAAGAAAGGGGGAGGTGCTATTCTAACCCGGCACCACACGGGGAGAGTGTTTCTAGTATAATTAATTATGTATAAAATAGCTTTTACATATGTACATACATCTCGCCTGTATTCCCAAATGCTGTAGGCAGAGCACACGAAACGCTATGCAGACAAAACCAGACTATTTCACGTTACGTGGCCACTTCTAGCATACATTTTTTAAAGTTTTCTGTTGGCAGATATACTAGTGACAGGTTGCTAGCCTATCGCCTAAAATATACCTTAACTAGCTTTATAACTCTTCTAAAAAAAAAAAAACAAATGGCGACTCCCTGGGTTCTAGAACCACGGCGTGCATTCAAAAATCCCAAAACTATCAATGACAGCTTATTAGGGTGGCTTATGGGAAGATGCATTTTCACTTAGTATTCCGAAGTGATTACTGGTCTGACTGATTCGAGAATGACAATAGTTATGCCTCCTTCACAACTCGCGGAGCTCCTCGGCGCAGTATGAAGTGTGACTCTACACACTCGTTCAAATTCGCGATGAGCTCATTGGGCCCTTTGACTCGGGCGCAAAAACCGACAACAAATAGAAGTCGCTCGACGCGAGGCGAAGTTTGACAAGGCAAGCCAAAGTGCCTTGAAGTGATTTGTGTAACTTCATTCAACTTTGCGTGTGGAGGCGAATTAACATCTATTTTTTTAAGGAGTCATCCTGATTTCGTAATATTGAGTAACGCTATCAAGACTACCTTATTAACAGTTTAAGTAATTATAGATAACGGCAATAAAATGATTCAAGTGCAAGATTAAAAATACTATGAGATTGTTGAGTCATGATATAAGTACTCTATTCAAATACCATTGTCTTGAAGACAATGTGTGAGTACTGTGAGAGTCAGTAGTACACAATAGTTGCTATGGTTTTAAATATCTAGTTGACCATGTCAGATAATAAACCACATTAGATTTATAATGACATCACATACCTAACCATGCACTGTCATCCAACCTTTAAAGTTTAAACTGGTTTACAGTTAAATTGCAAGATTCCAACCAGACCAGCATACATACATGGGTAATTTTTTTATTTCTGTTGATATTCTGTCCTGTAAGTCAAGCAATAACTGTGACAGAAATGTTTAGAATGTATGTTATTCCTCCATGAAGGAGACTTTTAGACTACAGTCTCGTCTGCTGTGAGATGTAATACTTGTTGTTGCAGAGAGCATTCCTGTACCTATAACTGTCACTACTCAATTTCATTGGTTGATAGCAACCTCATGCATCTCCTCATGATGGGGTAGGCA
This sequence comes from Adoxophyes honmai, assembly GCA_005406045.1. NCBI lineage: Eukaryota > Metazoa > Arthropoda > Insecta > Lepidoptera > Tortricidae > Adoxophyes > Adoxophyes honmai. Next base: position 274,483 of record BHDV01001223.1, read on the forward strand.
GAGACTACTTTGTTCCACTTGCTATGATCCTGACATACATCTTTTGCTCCATATGCATTAATCTCTTCATAAATGGTGTTCAGTTTTGGGTACATTCAGTCTACAGCATCTATCTTGTCAAGATTATGGAGTAGTGGGGCTAAGTTTGCACAATGCTTTACTACCGAAGAGTCCTAGAAACTACTTGTGCGCTTCTCATGATACTTGCCAAGTCATGTGCCAGAACTGCAAATCATATTCACTACCTTTTTCGTTCATTTCACTTTAGTTAACACCTTTATTTTCTTTTTTAATGTCAAATAATGATGTTTTCCCATGAGAGTATGTCAGATTACTTTTCTGTGTTATTCACTGCATACTTCATGTTCTGACCATAAAAGTGTAAGCAACACGGTAGTTGACCAGATTCGGTGAGCGATTGCTGTCACAGTCTGACTAGGTGACAGTGGTTGGCGGAAAATCTAGAAGTTAACATTAGTTGAACAATGTAGTTGGGAAAACTTGGGGTGACCAAATGTGCCACTTTAAACTCATTGAACTAAGAAATTACACAGGGGTTTTACTTTACAAGACATTAAGAGATAAGCAAATATGAGATTTTATTTAAAATCAGTTGTTTACCACTATACTCCATTTATTTTAATTTTACGATTTGAATTTAAACTGCCAAAACATGACATATTTTCAAGTAATCACAAGGCATAGCACAGTGATCCGTGTAGAACAAGCTAGCTGGACAAAATTATTTGAGCTTTTTGAATTAAGTTAAATGTAGCATTTTGATATGGTTTATCATATAATGTGAGAAAAATTACAATTTTAGTTATACTTCTTATGTCAAACACCACCGACATAACCTGATCTCTTGTCACCTACTTGTACTATTGGGATCGAGGTCAGTTTAAGTTGGTAATTGTTCTTAGTTGCTAATAGTGATTTCCCAGGTTTAAATGAGTAATATAGTAAGTTTTCTCTTTTCTTCATAGGATTTATTTTATTTAAGGGTAAAAATGCGATAATTTACGAGATTATAATATTTAAATTAAGAAAAATGCAACTTTAGTGAAATTAATTACATGTAGGTAATCTATAAATCAAAACGTAACTAATCCGAATGAAACCTAGGTAAGCTGACGTTTTCCAAAGTTTCTTTATAAGAGTGAGACGTAGACTTGGAATACACGTAAATACGCCAATGCCTCATCACTTGTCAGACACCTTACCCCTGATTACTGCACTCTCGGGACAGTGGATGTCGGCCACTAACTTTTTCAGTCTCACTTACTTCTTTAATTAATTTATCGACGTTTCGTTTTCCAGATAACCTAGATGATATTTCAGCAGCGACTAACAGTTCTTTAGGTGTTCGTGACATGATCAAATCTTCAACATAAATATCTACGAACGTTTTGGAAGTTTTGAACTCGCATTATTGAAGGCTGTAGTCGGTCGCCCAGAGCCCAGTTCATGTGCTTTCGTGCTACAGCATTCTTCAACTTGATCACAAAAAACGTTTAATGTCAAGTCACCTTGAAACCACTACATATTGTTCGCTAAGAAGCGTTCTCGGTTTCTTCGTGAATTCTCCCATATTTCTGTAAGTTTCATGGAAAATCGGGAAATCACGGTATTTATATATTTAACAGACTACACCATTATACCGCTTAAATGTTGTATTTTGAAAACATAAGCGAATTGTGTATCATTTCGCTAATTTTTTGAATGTTTGGTCCAATTTTCAAAAAAATAATAATTTCGAAACTGTACGACTCCTTTCTGAAAAAAATTAATAAAAGTAAGTTGGGCAAAAAAGGAGCAAAAATGAATAACATTTATCATAACCTAAATAGATGTGGCTACTCCGTAAAAAAAATCAAGTCGGGGTGAAGGGGGGGTTTTTAGTTACAGTCCAATGAATGCCAAATTGTGGTCATTATTTCGTAAAATTATAAGTTATCGACTTTTTTTTTCGAGTAAAAGGAGAATAATATATTTATAAAGTGACCTATAATATAGTACTTACCCTTAATAGTAGAATCCATCACAAAAATTAACCGAAACTTGTGAAATCTGGCAATGACACTTAATCGCAATAGAAGCTAAAATGCAACTAAATTAGGGCACTGAACGTTGTTATTCTATACACTTACCCTTATTAGTCGTGTTGAAAATGATCTACGACAAAACAATACCTGCCAATGCTATCACCAACTAATATAGTAATTACCTTATTAAGGATTTCTAGATAGGTCAATTTTGTTTTTGTCCAGCTAGCTTGTTCTACGTGAGTCACAGTGCATAGCTGTAAATATTTATACCTTTTATCTTGATAAAATTATAACAAACAGTAAATAAGTGTTAATGAATTAATCTTTTCCAGTTTACCCTTTGGATTCCAGACAAAAATTCAAATTTTATCCATTGAACTTACAATCTTAAAATATTGTGTTATTATTTCAACCCACCCTCCACATATTGACATGTTTTTGTTATGACCAAGGATGAAGTTAAATTTAGAATGTGTGACCTTTTGACCAACAATTAAAACTGATATAGATTACCAAATAGCTATACTCTACTACAGATGTAAACCTATTTCACTTAACCTCCTAAGCCCCATATCAAATTTTGACTTAAGATTAAATTTCAAATGCTTTCCTCACACATTTCCCCAGCTTTTTGTTTCCTGCTCTCAAGGGCCAGTACATCATGAAGTAATTCAGTTCACATCTCCATTGCAACCTGCAAATACAGAAAATATACTCACGGGCTCCTAGACTCCTCTGGAAATATGACCAGCCTATCATTGTCCAGGCTCTCTGCATCAGAATTATTGGACCTTCTGGACATTTCGGGGCTTTCCGTCTCTGAAAAGTCATCAGAATCCCTCGACGAGTTGTCGCTATCCGAATCCCGATCGGGAGTTTTTCTTTTCCGGTAACATCTGCCGAGTTTTGGTCGACGTATGTTCAAGACAATCCCGTGAATATTGCTCGAGGCCGCGGCATTCACAAGGACATTTGAAGGCCCTTCCAAAGGTTCAGGGGCTCGCTCCTCGCTGCTGGTGCTCTCCGACTTGTCAGCAGACACCCCGCTGTCTGCATTCTCATCCTTCAGCACCTTACTCGACGAACCTAAGCAAAATAAATACGTAGTTAGCATGACATTTAAACTGACGTCGCGTAATTAATTTTACGCTATGATTTGTCACCTGATCCATTTGAACTCTCCTGTGAGCTCCCGTCGTTAAGTTTCAGCTTCTTTCCACCCATAATAGGACTGAGAGGCGATTCCTTAACTTCGTCATCATTCGATGAATTATCATCCATAGTAGATACGAGAGCAGACTATGGACAATGGACACAAAAAATTAACTAACAAATTATGGAATTGGAATTAAATTGCATGGTAGTTTGAAAGTGAAATACGAAAACAATTTTACATTACTGTGAAAAACAGGAGCAATGGAGGATGTTATTTTTTTCTGATTTTTCTGACTGACAGACGATCGGTCGGACGAACAAGCTCGGTGTTTGCTTTTTTGACGTCAACTTAGAAACGTTTTCAAAACATTTAAACACAAGCGCGATCCATGATATGCAAATTGACGCAAGTGTAGCTGTTGCTTATTAATGTTTAATTTTGAACGCTACCATTTCTTTGACATTGGGTTTGTCAATGTTGCAAGAGCTAAAGCAATTTCTGAACTTTGCTGTTAATAGTCACATATAAAAGATTTACAAAATTAATACAGTCGTACTGAAAACGTATTCTGACTGAATGTGACCATGGCATTAAAAATATCAGCTTTGCTTTCGGTGAATGATGACTTTGATGGAGTGAGGTTTAATAATCGAGAACGGGTTAGTACCTACTGGTGATTAAAAACACACGCGCTGATCAACAAAATTAATATTTATTTTTCTGAGAATTGATATGACCCTCTTCAGTCTACTTATGACCATGACCGCTAAGTTGTTTTGTTTGGCATTGCGATCAATTTTGTTGCAAAAATATATTAACGTGATGAAATTCCGGTCCAATAGGTAGGTATATACATTTAAAATTTCAAAAACATTTATGTAAAACTTATTATTTTAACAAAAAGCCACTGGTTCACGATGGCTCCAGGACAGAAACAGGCTACCTTCAACAAAAGTAACTAACAACTTAAGGGGAGGCCTATGTTCAACTGTGAACTTCGTATAGCTGATGTGATAATAACGATGATTATGGATTATAATTATATGTATTTTAATCCAGATGTTCGTCTAAGTATACACTGAATATTAGCGCTGGTACGATGATGTTCTCTTTTTATCATGTGTCAATAACAACCGTTATCAAAAGACTAAAAAAATGTTCCAAATATCTATTTGATCATAATCAGCTCATTTGAAATCGATTTTTTACTAGCGATAGTCCTCTTAAGCAGACTAGTTTTTCCACTTGTAGCGCACTGTCTATTAATAATTATTAAGTATTAGACAAAATTATTTGTGTTTTTTATTACATATTTCCTAATGGGGTAGGCAGAACACACGAATTCGACATAGACAAAACCATGTTTGTGACTGTTTCACCCTACGGAGAAGTGGCTACTTCTAGCTTAATTTTAGGTTTGAAAACAGATGGAAGAGGTAGTGACAGGTTGCCAGCCTGTCACCTATAGCATGTTTAAACCTTTTTCCTTAGTCACCTCTTACGACATCCGTGGATCAAATGGAGAAATGTTATTGACACAGGAAATTATTTTTTTCACACATTAACAGAACTAGTGAAAAACATAATTAACTCTTAATAGAGTAACGTCAGTGTTGAATAAAATATATCATGTATGTTAAAAGACTTGAGTATACTAGCTAGATGAAAACAGTTAATACACCTACTTTACATACAGCGTTCGTCAACCTTTGGTGATGATTTTAATTTAACAATGTATGATTGTTTCAAGCAGAAAGAAAATAAATAATTTCATTTCATTTCAAAAACATTTTTCTGATTTAGGTACATAAATGTAATTACATCAGGGTTCAAATAAATAGCGCTAACAAATTTGCTCATATCTTACGGTATTACGGTAAATGTCAAAGTGGTCACTTTTATAATATGAATAGACAATGCGTACTAAAAAATAAGATTGCATTGGTTGTTTTTTTTTGTGTTCCTTAAAAGTATTACATACATACATACATATACTCACGCCTGTATTCCCAAGAGGGGTAGGCAGAGCACGTGAATTCGAAAATCCAGTGCCACGTTTAGCAATTTCAGGGTAACCAGATGGTCAAACGTGATATTGCAGTGACAGGTTGCTAGCCCAATACACTAACCTTTCCCAGAGTCGACTCTTACGACACCCACGGGAAGAAAGGGGGAGGTGCTATTCTAACCCGGCACCACACGGGGCCAATAAAAAATAAAAAATAAAATGAAACTATTGTAATGTATATAGGCGTAGCTTAGGCGTTTGAAAAACAATCTTCAGATTCTTAAGTTATACTGATCATAATTTCGAATTAAATTAAAAAATAATAATGACCTTATCAAAATTTATGCAAAATACATTTTAGAAACTTAAAATAGGTAGATCAAATGCATAAAATCTATGAAACTGATCACAAAATGAAACATTATTTATGACAGCGGTGTAATTCAAGGGTAGTTCACAGAGAAAGGATTAAAATATAAAATGTCGTATACGTGTCACTGGCGTACGAGCAAGAATTTTTTGTCGCATTGCCCGAACGTTTTCAGGGAACCGAATGTTGACTTTTTTATGTTTATATCTGGTAGCACTACCTTTAAATGTCAAAACCGCGTGGCACTCCCGATACAGATGTTGTATATTTTGAACAAGAAAAAAATAGGAATATTTACAAATATTTAGCGTTTACTTAGTAGTTTTAACTTAATGCCCCTAGCTAAACTATAAGCGATTCTAGACATAGCCTTTACAGTTCTGTAAAAATAAAAAATCATACTTAAACTCGATAAAAATGAAATCTGGCGAAGACGTATTATCCTTCATGGATTTACTGGATTTAGACGAAGAACTAATAGACCAACGGCTTAAAACTATAATGGTAAGAGAAAACCACTCCAATAAACATCTTATATGGGCTATACAACTGCTCAAATACAAGCAATTAATTAATAACAAGGAAGAAATTGAGTGTGAGAATGATCAGGAGAGTTACTTTATAGCTAAACTAATTACAGATTTAAAGGAGGAAACGGTTGATAATATTTGCCAAATAACCAATATTGTGCTAAACTTGAACCCTAGCTCCATTGTCAGCAAGTCTGAGCACTTATTACAGCAAATTCTATCAAATTTAGATTTTAGCACAAGTCAGATGAATTTAAGTCCAGATGACAATACCGAAGGCAGTTTCCCCTCCAAATTGCTTTTAAACTTGAGGCTGTGTGATACTATACTTGATGCAGTCATTAAAAATAATGAAAAGCTCCACTTACCGTTTTTGGAAACTCCTTTAGAACAGATTTTGTTAAGCGACAGTGAGAAACTCAGAATGCATTTTTTAACTAACACCGTACCAAGATTTTTTGAAGGTGTCACTGGCTATGAAGTTTTAGACAGAATATGGAACTTTCTGAAACAATTGAAGAATGACTCGCAACAGACATCTCTAAAAGTTCTCAGTTGCTTGTCTAATTTCTACTTACCTACTGCGGATAATAAGGGAAACTTGAAATTTGAATCTGAAATAGTTCACTATTTTGAATTTTGGAATATAATCCTATTTGGGCTAATGTCCAATGATCCAATATACCGTAAAATATCAGTTTATCTTGTGAAAAGATCTATCGACAGTATAAACAGCATGAAAAAGAATGTTGAAATAAAATCAGGTGAAACAAAATTATTTTTCTGGCAGAAGGAAAATGCAAAAAAGCTTAAAGAATTATGGGACAATTATTTCATATTGATAGACAGTTTAGAAGAAAAACAGAGTAATATAGTGTTGCCATCATTACAATTGTTTGCAAAACTCAAGAGCATAGGTGACCATTGGTTAAACTGTGTTTTTAATATGGGCTTGAAACATGACAATGCTCAAGTAAGACTCAAATGTATTGAGTACAGACTTGATGTACACATCATTAACACTTCAGAAGCTATAATACTCCTTGAAGCCTTGAATGACTTAAATTTATATGACCATCCTAGAGAATGTGGAAAACTGAACACAAAACTAGCGGAAAAATTAAAAAATGTTGACACATTCTGTTGCGTCTTTCAGGCAATGCCTCTCGTGAAGTGGTCACCAGTGCCATTTTATTATTTAAGTTGCATCTTAGCTAATGTAGACATTGGAGATTTAACAACGAAAATTGTTCCTGATAGAATAACAGATATTGTGAATGAGTTACTGAAGATACCTTGTAATAATTTGGCAGCTAGAAAAGCTATTCATGTAAACATATCGCAGTTTGTTGGTAGATCATGTGGTGGATTTAAGTGGAGAGACTATGCCAATGTCTACTCTGCATTCAAATTCGAAACTATGTCTGAAGAGGCTAAAAAAAACAATCCACTTTTGTTGAGTATAAAAAGCAAACTGTTACTAGATGATGACAAATTTGCATTTTTCAAGCTTGTCAGTGATTCTCATGTGAATATTGATTTTGGATTATTGTATCTGAATAACAATCATGATGATTTGCTGTTCTTTTTGGACATAATCAATGAGAAGATTCTTAAATTGAATGAAATTGTAAATAGACAGTATTCTAATAAAATCGAATGCTTCAATGATGCTGTTTATGTAGCTCATTTGTACAGCAAAACGGCAACCAAAGAAAATGATATCCAAGCAAGTATTAATGTGGTAATTGCCAGAGAAATAAAGATAGTATTTCATTATATTTTAACAATGGTAACTAATGAAGTTATACTAACAATAGATGAAACTAAACTATTTTTCAATGAAATGACAGACTTGTTTCATAATTCCGCAAGTGATATTAATGAGATTTTACTACAGTTGTACAAAACATCCTTGATAATCTTAAAGGATAAGAACTCTGACTTAAATACGAAAGTATTTTGCACATTTGTTATAGCTCATTTAGCTAATAACAATCTTTTAGTCAGTCTGTATAAACACGAGATGATCGACCTAAAGGGTATTTTAGACGTAGTAATCAAATTTGAGTTTGGAGATAACAAAAGCAAAGAAAGCAGCGGAAGATTAAAAAATGTTATTTATGAAAAATCATGCGAGATGATACATTATTTAATCGAAACCGGAGACGATGCTAAGAAGAACTTGACTCAAATAGATGATTTCGTTGAAAATGTTATTGAATGTGGTGGTTACGGTTGTCTTAAATGGACTCTAAAAATTGTGAATAAAATATTACCAATGCTATCAGAAGAATCAATAAATTTCAACGTAGCTCAATTTATTGATAAATCATGGAGGGAGATAGAAGAATTGAAATCAAACAATCAATACTCGCCATGCATGAAAGAGTTCGTGGATCTGATAACACAAGACGTATTGAAGAATTCAACATATAACAATGTTATTTTGCTTTATTGTAACAAAATAGTGGATTACGGGCCTATGAAAAATACGCCGTTATATTTTTTAGTTAAGCAGCTCAGCTCGAAAGATATCAATTCCGATTACGGTCAGATAGTTTATGTTCTTTCCGAGTTATTACTCTTTGCACCAGTCCCAAGGAAGGATCAGAGGTATGACTTAAGTTAATATGATAATCAGCCTTTATCTGAGTTATCTATCGAATTGTTAACGAAAAATACTAATCCGTTTTCTTTTCAGGATTTCAGAAAATGTTGCCGTAGATGTTCTTCACAATCCAGAGTATGGCGTTAATCAAGATCAGTAAGTTTGTTACTTTATCATCATCTATGACATTAAATTTTATCTCAAATTCATAAAATGTAAAGTCATTTGTTATAATTTCAGAACTGGCATTCATTTCAACTACCAAATTCTGTTCATCTCAATATCAATTCTATGCAAAATCACTGATCCAAAAATTCTCGACATAGTATCTGTTCTCGTAATGGAGAGGATAAACAAAATGTTGGTGAACAAATGCATGTATCACGGTAATTCACAACCCCATCGGACCTTGATGAATGCTGTGCAGCATCTGTTACTGATTTTGCTGCTGAGGCCAAGATTGCAGCAAGATGCATCTGAGAAGTCAGCCAATTGGTGCATGGACCTCTTGGGGAAGATGCCGCATCAACCCAGTGTCAGAATCTGCTTAGAATGGTACATAGCCTTGCATTTCTACATGAAGGTAAGCAGGATATCAAAAATTATATGTTTTTTAGTCTCCTGAATCTGAGAAAGGTGTTAATGATAACAATAATGTGCTTTTTGATATTTCAGAAATTGAAACTTGATGAAGATTTCTTAAACACTCTAAAAGCCAAAAAAGTACCTCTAGGGTCCCAATTCATTATTTTGTACTGGATAGTGAAGCATAAAATCATCAACCTAACTTGCAAAGAAGAAGAGTTCAAGTTCGTTATGGCTGAACTACTATCCCACACCATGGGCCAAACATTTACCATACGACTACAAGCCCAGTTCTTAGCTGCGAATCTTTATAAAGCATCTAATTACAAACCGAAAGAGTTCGAATACGTTATTAAAATAATAGAAAGCACTTTCTACGAAAGCTGTAAGGATAAAAACTTTGTCAAACTGCAAAAGGATTATTTCGCCAATGACTTTGATATTGTTAGCCATCTAACGCCCTGTTTTATTTACTACTTCTTGCCGAGGTATTGCGAAATGAGTAACAACGAGAACGTTGATATAGATTATCTTCGAAAGTTGTTGAAAGATGTCGGTGCTATTTTATCCGACAAAAAAACAGACGGTGATTTCTTAAAAGAATGGACTACGAGTAAAATTTTAGATGAAGACATTTTTAAACTTAATGTCACCAAAAATTTAGATGTCAGCGAAGCTGTTGTGGATTCAGATGTTGGGACTATTCAGAAGAAGTATATACCTTGGAAGAATATGAGCGACATTGACGTTTATGAGATAACTAAAAAGGTAACAATTTGAGATTTTGTTCCTTATAATAATTGATAGAAAAATAAACTAAACAGTAGTAGTATTGTAATTGCAGGAATAATTGCACATACTTGCTTACTTAATTTTTATTTTTTACTATTCTTCGTTCTGATTTTTTGTCATTGTATTCATTGTAACATTTTAGTGTCTCTTTTTGTAAGTTACTCATTTTGTTTGTTTTGGTTATTTATTTTTTACTTATTTGACTATCCCTTTGTGAATATATTTTGTTTAATTTTTAAAATGAAATTAATACATCTACCTATCTCTGTATCTAAATAATAATTGGCACATGCGTCTTTGTACCTAATGGCACTTAACAATCATGAATTTATTTCATTCTTTCAGAGAGAAAGTCCGAGTGATTTGATAGTAGTGGCATCTCTTATCGACAAATTGCCTAATTTGGGTGGCATGGCGCGGACCAGCGAAGTGTTTGGTGTCAAGACTTACGTTGTCGACAGCTTGCGGCACTTGCAGGACAAGCAATTCCAAGGGTTGAGGTAAAAATCAGCCAAGTGCGAGATGGACTCGCGCTCAAAAGGCTCCGTACCAAAAACGCCATTTTTTTTTTTGTATTGGAGCCGCCCTTAAGTTTAATTAATTATTTCAAGTATCTACCTGTTGCCGTTATCTATATCGACCCAAAAACACCAAGAAATCACGATTATTGTGTGGGAGCCCCCTAAATAATAATTTTATTTTTAACCGACTTCAAATTACTCAAAGACGAATGGACCGATTTGGAAAATTATTTTTTTGTCTGAAAGGATATAGTTTCTAGGTGGTCCCATTGTCAGCATATCTTGACCTGATGATGGAATATGAGGGAAAACGAGGGCAACATTCAAATTTAATAGGCACAGGTAATGTTTTTAGTACATTTTTCAAAGCTACACCACCAATATTTACTCTTCGCAGTAAAAAAAATATGACTGAGCTGATGATGGAAGGTAAACTCCTTCATGTTTAGGAGTTAAAGAATAATTCTTTCAATACTGAATGCACCTACAGACTGGAAATTATAATTTAGTAATTAGTCAGGCCTGCTGGTGATGGAAAGTCTCATTAGACAAATGCTTTCAGTAATCACAAATTTGAAGTCGGTTTTTATTTGTTTAAAATTGTTAATATTTGTTGTTATAGCGGCCTTTTGTCTTATAAAGAAGAGGTGTTATTCTAAACCCGACACCATACGGCTGATTACCCATCTTTTTTTGCTATCGAAGCATTTTTAAACCTCTAACTTACGTCCACCAGTGTGTCGGCGGAGCGGTGGGTAGACATCGAAGAGGTCCGACCTGGGGCGCCACTCAAGGAGTACCTGGTACGCAAGAAGAGAGAAGGCTACGCCGTGGTGGCGGCAGAACAAACCTCCACGAGTTGTCTGCTGCAGTCCTTCAAGTTCCCCAGGAAAACTTTGCTGCTCTTAGGGTAAGAAACGTTGAATTTTCTGATTAAAAATGTCACGACCCTAGCGCCACCCAACGTTCAGTAGTAGAACTTCTTACGGGATTGAGATAAAATGTATCCTATGTCCGTCTCCTGGTTCGAAACTCTTCACCAATTTTCAACCAAATAGGTTTAGCCGTTCTTGAACTAACAGAACACGAAGTAGGAAAAGAGAGCTAAACTGGCTGGCCCATTGTCACGAACTGATTGTGGTTTACATTGCCACAGTAAAAAAGAAAATGCTTTTTTCCTATCAAATTGCAGTCATATTTTACGTCGCAAGTGTGACATACTTATTAAAAAAGATGGTGTTTTCGGCATTTAATGTAGACTTTTTGATTATAGCTTATAAATTCCACTTTTTTCCCCTCAGGCATGAAAAAGAAGGAATCCCATGCGATCTCTTGCCGATGATGGATTACTGCGTAGAAATACCTCAACAAGGATTTGTGAGGTCTCTGAACGTGCACGTCACGGCGGCCATTTTTGTGTGGGAGTATGCGCGGCAAAACTTCCTGTGAAGTGGCAACATTGTTTTCAAACTGTGAAGTGTGTTGCCAGGTAAAGGACTGTTGTTAAGTGTTCCTGTGATTATGATGAATTTCAATAATATATTTTGAAGAGTGAATAATTTAAATAAAATTGACTTTTGATCTAAACAAGTCTTGTTTTAATTTGCAAAGTGCTCTAAAACTCTGAAACTTTTATTCTTATTTCACAATATCTATTCATTTACTGATTATAATTAAATTCAACATTCACAATAGACTACAAAGAAAATTAAAAACAAAAATAAAGATTTACGTGTCATTTAATGACGGTTTACAGAAAAATTTCACAACTTTTGGTAGAACTGTCACTTTGACTGGTTTGAGCTCAAACTCTTCCTTGTCTATCTCAATGGTTACCTCTCTACCAAGATCTTCAGGCAATATCTCGACTGTCCTAGCTGGAATGGTGAATTCAGGCATTGCCTTATTCTTCAACCTATTCCACCCATCGCTGACAAACTGAGTGTACGAATAACCATTCTTGCCTAAAACTATATTCAGAGACGGCACATCCTGTTTCTGTGTTGACGTTTCGATCCTGAAGTCGCTTGTTTTGAAACACAGTTCCTCCGCTTTTGAACACTCCGGGTTTATGGTCTGCGTTGGATCAACAACCGCTGCTTGTGTACTTGGCATGAAAAATGACCATGTCCGCTTGACCTCTTGCCGTTTTTGAAGGCAATTACTGCACCCAGGGCATGGTGGTGTATACTTCATCGTACCGCTGCAGTCCCATGTGATGGAGTTTTTGTAGCCATTGAAAATGTAGGTAGCATACTCCCTCCAGCTACCGGTGAACCAATATTTATCTTTTCTTGCCATGGTATCTCTAAATGCACCCCACTGTATCGAACACATGGCAAAGATGGGTCTTGGGGTTTCCTCTGCTTCTTGGGGGATTTGTTCGATTTTTAGAGCGTCTTTCCATTCTGTGTTGCCTTTTATGATGGCCATGGAGGCTTCGATCAGTTGTTTTACTCGCTCTACCCCGTCACCGCCGGGGAAAAGGGTGTTGCCAAGCGTGTTCGTTTTGCCGAGTGGCAGGACGCCGAGTGGGAACCGATTGGCATCGTCATTTCTACGGAGTAAGCCTGGAAAGAAAAAATATTTAATAAAGCAAAGAATCAAACGAAAAGCGGTTTAGGCGCAGCGCAGACGTCAGAGTTTTGTGCGATCGAGTCTGCGCAGCAATAAATTGTCTGAATGGCGCGGTGACAGCTTCCAGGAATTTCCATTCAGAGTTTCGTGGAAGCTGTCAGCGCGCCATTCAGACAATTTATTGCTCCACAGACTCGATCGCACAAAACACTGTCGTCTGCGCAGCGCCTTATATTGTGGGTAAAGGATAATTTGGGTTCCATGCATGTTGTACAGATCAAATGTTGGATTTCAGAACCTCTATGAGATAAAGCAGTTGGTGTATATCATTTTATTGATCTCTCCTTGGAGTAGTTAACCTTGTAAAGTCCCATGAGGCTGACATGCTCACTTGGAGAGGTCAAAACGCGTGCGTGTGCAAATCTGCGTGAAACTAAAAACACCCTTATGCACATGCGGATTTTAAACAGATCTGTATAGTCACCTGCACTGATATTTCCCGCAGTGGAACATGCAAAAATATCTGGCACAGCACAGCCTACTGCCACTAGTAATAGTCATGTCAGATGTTTTTACAGCTTTATTGTATCAGATAATTTAGATATTAGAGCTGGTGACTGTACAGGAACGGCTTCGTGGCGGCACGTGTTGCTTGGGTGCTATTACAATTCAGTGATTTTATTTTTTAAGAGTGTGGGAGTAATTTACAACCTTTTGCTAAATACCTTAAGGCTTAGAATTAGATCTTATGAGGGTTCTTTTACTTTTAATGTAGGAGAGATTAGATCGTTTCCCCAAACTCATTAATTCCGCGTAGCAATATTTCAATTCGCATTTTTCTCCACTCGGATTTATACCCATTCGACGTTTTTATCATTCATAGGTATTGCCAATAGTCATAATTATTCAATTGTATAATATACAAATATTATTTGCTCAATCATTTTTTTTTATTATTCCTGAATTTTACCAGGGTCCTCATTTCATAATAGCGAATTTACTCAATGATTTTTTTTTATATTCGCAATTTATACCAGGGTCCTGATTTTCTAATAGCAAATTTACTCAATCCGTTTTTTTTATTATCACAAGTATTTATGGTAAATGACGCTTAGAAAATATAATGTATGAAAAATATAAAAGTAGATATTTATATTCATATTTAAATATGTTTTCGTTGGAACCATAGAAGATTCTGGTATAACTTTATAACATCACGCAAGAAACAAACCTGTTACGTAAAGTTACAGCGAATATTTTTTTATAATGGGAACAATATCGCGTAAGAAATTACAATATTACGAAAAATTACGACAGAGAAACTTCCCGTATGGAAACAATATCGCATAAGAAATTAAAATATCGTGTGAAATGTCAGTTAGACACATTTGAGAATAGGAATGCAAGCGAATGACAAAAAAAGGTGAATAGGTAGGAAATCGGGTGGGAAAAAGTGTGAATGGAAAGTTTGCTATGCAGAACTAACGAGTTTGGGGAAAACATCTAAACTCTCTAATGTAGAGGTTCTGAAACTTTTTCTCATACACCCCTTTTAATTATTTACTGGTTTTGGTGGATCCCCCGTTTCTAAATACATACATATTCTCACGCCTGTATTCCCAGAAGGACATGAATTCATAAATTCAGTGCCACATTTAGCAATTTCAGGGTAACTAGATGGTTAAACGTGATAAGTAAGTGACAGGTTGCTAGCCCATCGCCCACAATACACTAACCCTTTCCCAGAGTCAACTCTTACAACACCCACAGGAAGAAAGGGGGAAGTGCTATTCTGACCCAGCACCACACAGGAGCCTAATAAGTACATACATCTAATATCATACTTCTAAATACCTACATCTAATGAAAAAACAAATCACACCAGCATAGACCCCAATGAATCTGCCTTTTCATGTGGACCACTTTGGGAATTACTGCTTTAGTGATATGAAACCACAAACAAACCGGCCAAGTGCGAGTCGGACTCGCGCACGAAGGGTTCCGTACCAAAAACTGCAAAAAATAAGAATTTTTGGACCCTTAAATACTAATTTTATTTTAATTTAATAATTTATTTTTAAAGTAGATATTTAGATTTAGTTAAATATTCTGTGAGCATTTCAAGTATTTAGCTGTTACAGTTATTTAAATAGACACAAAACAGCAAAAAAAAAAAAACGTTTTTTCTATGGGAGCCCCCCTTAATTATTATTATTATTTTGATTTTAGTATTTATTTTTGAAGAAAATATTTAATTAAATAATCTGTGAGCATTTCAAGTATTTAGCTGTCACAGTTATTTAAATAGACCCAAAACAGCCAAAAAAATAATTTGTTTTTCTATGGGAGCCCCCCTTAATTATTATTATTATTTTAATTTTAGTATTTGTTGTTATAGCGGCAACAGAAATACATCATCTGTGAAAATTTTAACTCTCTAGCTGTTACGGTTCGTGAGATACAGCCTGGTGACAGACAGACGGACAGACAGACAGACAGACAGACAGACAGACAGCGAAGTCTCAGTAATAGGGTCCCGTTTTTACCCTTTGGGTACGGAACCCTAAAAATATAAAATGTCTGTTTTTTGCAACAAACAGTGCATCTGTGAATATCAAAAATATGCATCGATGACATCTCTCATTTTTCATGATACTCTTCATATTTTTCGAACCTGTGACAGTTTCCGACAAAGTTCCATCTCCACCAGCCACAATTATTGCTTCCGTTCCTTTCAATGTTTCAACAATTTCCTTGGCATTCCCTTCGGATGCCGTTTGTACAATATCCACTTGTAATCCAGCCAGATGCAACAAGGGTTCACAATACGCCTCAAAGTCTTTCTTGGCTGCTCTTTTGTTAGCCACAGGATTCAAGATCACGGTGACTACTGTTGGGTTTCTCTCCATGGGAATGAGAGAGTCGCCATATTGAGCCGCCTCTTTGCAAGCAGCACGCATAAGGATATTGATTCTGAAAGTTGAATTTAATTGTGAAAAACCAAATGAAAGAATAGGACATAAAACATTTAAAAGATTTGAAAGGTTCACTTAAAAGGGTATGAATTAAATAGAAAAAATCTTTTTGTTACATTGTGTTTTAGTGGCAAGTTAAATTTCTAGTCGCATATTCATATTCATATCTATTTGGCAACATTCAAGTACATACACAAAATACAATTTTAGTTTAGTACAGGAACCCTGGTAGGGTATAGCCATATTTGTATGACAAGTGTCTCTACTAATTTAATAAGTGTGGAATCACATATAAAATTGTCTAAGTTAGTTGAACTTACTCATATTTTTCTTTAGCTACGGACGCTCCATAAACCAAAGCGCAAGCACCTACAGTGGACTTTTTCCAATTGTTTCGGATGGTGTTACTTAATTTCACAATTTTCTCCATTTTTTTAAATCACTACAATTTCCATACATTAAAACTGCACGCACGGAATCCCTAAGAATCCCTAAATCAAATCAATAATGCTGAATTACTTTTCGATATCCATTTTTCGCGTATTCTTTTAGGAGTTTTAGGTTAGTCAGGTCTCAGCTGTTTCCTGACCTGACATTTTAACCTGTCAATAATGTCAATATCGGCTTGTTCGTGAACGCATCCATTTTGCCGCAAACGCAAGCAATTGGTTGCGGTTTGTAGCCATTGATGTAGGAAGGTCCTATCGACCCTGTAGCCGATTTGTGCAGGTGTGGATCCAGTTTTACCTAAAAACGAAACGCTCGCTACGAGATTTATGTGTGTACTACGGGTAGGACCAAAACATAAAGGATCATAGACAAGACAACTAAACGTAAATTAAAATTTCTCAATTTTCGTGATGTGTAAATGAATATTTCTTTATCTTATTCGCAATGAATTCGGATAAAAAGAATTCAGGAAAGCTTCCCGATGGCTGGGTATTATGTAAATCTAAATCTATTCCTGGTAGAAAGTATTTTTTTAATAAGAAAACTGGAAAATCTTCGTGGAGTCAACCACAAGTATGTTTCGCAATTTATACAATGATTCTTGTTTACAACTATATTTTCGGTCTTTATTTCAGTTCTTGACTGATTTTTGTACACAAACATTGATATAATGTATTGTTTATATGATAATATTTGGTTCTCATGTAAATATTCCTTCATATTGATCAATACATATTATTTATCAAGGCTGAAGAAGAACATGATAAAAGCAAGAAAAGAAGTAAAAAGCAGAAAGAAAGGCAGGAGAAGAATCGTAAAGAGGAAAGTCCGAGAAAAAGTTTGAAAAGGAAAAGCGATAGCCATGACGACAATAACAAGAAAAAACAGAAAAAAGGTTAGTCTGATTGAAGCAAAGTAAATTGTAAACATTTTGGTTGAAATAATCTATACTGATTATTTTTTAATTAATTGCATTAGGAAATTTAAATATCGCCTCTTCACCAATTTCTTTGTGCATTATTATTGAATGTTTTAAACATTTCCACTTACATGCTATTGAAGGTATCCATTGAAATCTTCCACTATTGAGTTCATAATACCTGTCTAATCTAAGAAAGTAGGTAGAATTCATGGTATTTGAAGTGCTTTTTTACTGCAGTTTTAGTGATACTTACCATGTTGCCATACTTGAAACTAAAAAATAGTTAACTCCCATGTGTTCAATTAAATATTAAATGTTTTAGCTGAAGCAAAGCAATGTACCATACTTCCATATTATTTTTATGCCATGCATTCACTGTTATACTCAAAACTTAGTCATACTTCAATATTTATCCCATGGATTACATTTCAGCCACTCCAACACACACACCCGAAAAACCTAACAGAAGTGTAAATAAAACACCAGAAAAGCAATCTCTGACACCAAGCCCTGCTGGAAAATCATCTGATGGAAAAAACTCAGCAAATTCAAGACTAGCCAGACTAAGAGCTCAATTATCAGTCGAAAGCCAGCAGGAAAGTATAGACTCCACACCAAAATCAAAAGCTAGAATAAGCCCCAAAATAATCCCTCAAACGGACACTCAACCCAAAGTTCCGGAATTAAAAAGCCCAATTAGCGAAACTAAATGTCCGACGACACAATCGCCTGGGAACGAAAGTCTTCACTCTGCACCATCACCATCACAGTTCCTAGCAGCTAATAAAATATTATCGTCTATGAAGGCACAATTGCCAGAAGAGTACTGTAATAAATTTGTACAGAAAGATACTTTTGCGGATATTGAACAGGGTATTTGTAATCAAACTGCGGAGTACCCGTTCATGAAGCATCCAGCGACTCCTCCGCAGTTCTCTGAAGCCAGCAAGCTGGTGTCAGCTATAAAATCGAAATTAGGGTATAACTTGAAGGATGTTAAGACATTTGGTACAGCAAAAGATCGAATGGAAGCCTTACGGGCAGATCTAAGCAATGAAGCCATAGAAGAGGTAAAAAGTTTGGATGTCAGTACGGAGTTTGCTGTTGAAGCTATGGAAGTTGATTGTAAAGAGGTTTGTGGATTGGTTTTTAATATGCTACACTATTTTGCCAGATATAAAACATGATGTAGTCATGGTTTTGCCTGTAACATTTTGTGTGCCCTGCCAAACCATTATGTATTAATTTTTCAATAGTTTTTACACTTCTTGTTTCTGTAATCTACTATTTTAATGAGTGCAGAAAACCATAATTATATTGCAATATTTGGAATTACCATGCAATTGTTAAATCTTCTATTAAAATTTGGAACATTATTCTGTTCAAAGAAACCTTTGTTGTAACCTGCAATCTATAGCCTGTTGTATAATACTAATTAATATTTTTCAGATAAGAAGTCCGCCACCACCTCCAGTCATCCCATACCAACCACCAAAAGAACCCACGGGGAGCAGCTCTGAAGAGATAGTGCTGGTTGTGGACACA
Source organism: Adoxophyes honmai (assembly GCA_005406045.1). Taxonomy (NCBI): domain Eukaryota; kingdom Metazoa; phylum Arthropoda; class Insecta; order Lepidoptera; family Tortricidae; genus Adoxophyes; species Adoxophyes honmai. The sequence continues at coordinate 293,573 of BHDV01001223.1, forward strand.
AACATATTCATTCACGAGCTTGATGTGATCAAGAATGTTCTCAATTCACACATAAAAGGTAGGGATCTTGGGTCATTTTTAGTTAAATAAAATTGATACACTCACATCTTTGTATTGAGATTAGCCATGTGTTTGTTTTGGGCCGGCCTGTGATCAATCTCCAGTTAAAGATGTGCATGTATATGTTTTGTTTCACAATGAGTGAGTCTCATGATTGTACCAACATTTTCTTTTTTTTCATTTTGAAAATAAATATTTTCCTACTCAAAGCTGATTCAAACAAGCGAGAATATAATTTTGCTTTGGAATTAGTCACTCTTAATTAGTGAGTAAACAGGGGGGCGTCCATAAATTACGTGAGGTGTTTTTTTCAATTTTCTGACCCTCCCTCCCCCCCTGGTGAGATGTCGTGAGATTTTATTCAACCCCCTCCCCCACCCCCCAAATCGCACGTGAGATTTTTCAAAATGTGGGTTTGTTACGTTAAGGCGTTGCATTTGTTATTGTAAAAAGAAAAAACATATTTATTTGAAAAGAAAAATAAAGTGAATGACGTAACTTTAAAAAAACACTTTAATTGTTGTTCATTCCGATACACTCATGAAGTGTCAAACGTAAAGCGTCATTCACATCCTCACTTCGGTTTTTATGACCTTAGGCATCTGGATTAAGAGGAAATATGCCGGTCGAGGGAATTGAAAAATAGGTATTTGCTAAATCTATTGCTGTCGCGCCGTGACCTGCCTAGACGACGTCGAGTGCGATAAGAACAACTACAGCTCGGACCGAAAATACCTATGAAAATTATTCAAAAACAACGTTTCGTAGTCCCGTGATTTCTTCTCCAAAACTTAACCGATTAAATATGTTTTTTCATTAAATGTTTAAAAAATGTCATAACTGTGTTTCTATGTTCTTATATTTTGATATAATTGTGTTAAAATTGGTTTCTAGAGGTTTGAACACGACGGAAAAAACTTACCAATTTTTCATGTTTTTGAAGGTTTAATAGTTCAATAAAGAAAAAAAGGAAAACATAGGGACATGCTAATATATTATTAGATTGTTGATGTAAAAAATCATTGTTCTACGGGTAATATCCAGAGAGGAATCAGGGGACTACGTTTCCATACAAAATATGACCGCTCCATTTCCTCTTAAATGGACCAAAATAGTAGTTTTTTTGTTTGTTTCAAACAATAAAAAAATTGCGTAATATTTGCCGTGATCCCCCCTCCCCCCAACGTGAGATTAGATGAGATTTTACTCGACCCCCTCCCCCCCTAAAACACTTCACGTAATTTATGGACGCCCTCAAGCTTTTCACATGAAACAAGCAGGAAGAAGTCGTTTATTCCTTGAGAAAAACTTATCCCCGTTTGTTTAAATTCATCCTTGATCAGGGGAGGTTTACTACGCAGTTTAGATACGCTCTGCTGGCGCGGCCTCCTGAAAGATAGGCTGGCGCTCACCGCACGCATAAGATATGTCGCATTATTTTTAGTGCTAAATGGTGCTAAGTTTACGCGTTAGTAATGATTAGAAAATAATGTTGTTTATACTATTTAATTTTAAAATTTATATCGGCGAATGGAAGCCGGTTTAAACCGGTCAGTTTGTAACTATGGTTGAGACTTTTAGGTACTTAAAAAAAGATAAACAAACCCGACAAAGTTAAAAATCATGTAAGGTATGTGGTGCTACATTAAATACGACACTTTCTACTTTAGTCGCATTACTCACCTTGTAATGCAACTAAAATAGAAAATGTCGTATTTAATGTAGCTACACATACCTTACGTCATTTTTGACTTTAACGGGTTGGCTTTGTTCGTTTACCTTTTTTTAAGTACCTAAAAGTTTCAAACATAGTTGTTTTTGAATAACTCCATGTGCGGAAGGTACCGTCGAGTTCATAAATATATGAGCAGACAAATGCCCAATATGTAAACTTTTGCACCTTATTGTCAATGTCATAAAGGTGTACAGATATTTTTGAACCCTCAGTTTTGCTCATATTTTAATGAACTTGACTGTACAAGTGTATTTAAGCCTCGTCAAATATAAGATATAAAAAAATGTTTTCTCTCTCAGGTTACAGTGAACAGCCGACTCTCCTCGTCCCGTGGCGGGTGATCAACGAGCTGGATCGGCTGAAGGATAACAACAACGGCGCAGGCGCGATCTGCAAGCGCGCGCGCGCTGCTATGGACTACCTCTATAAGTCGCTGCCCGAGAATAATAGGATCAAAGGTAAGTTAGGCTAAAATTATTGGTTTAAAGCAGCGGTAGTCAACCTTTTTTTATACACAACTAGCTTTCCGCCCGCGTGGATTTCGGTTATATTGCGGTTTAAAGCACAACAAATTTACATGTTTATATTCGTTTGCAATATTTTACCGTGTTTTAAACGACACACAGCGCCATCTCCAATCTATCTATCAAGCAATTAAACTATATGTACATATTTTTGTTTACCCTCGGAAATATAAATTTTTTTCGGGATAAAAAGTATCCTATTATTTAATCCGGACTTCTAACTTTAAGTCTGCAAAATTTCAAAGCAATCGGTTCAGTAGTTACGGCGTAAAAGCGGAACAAACAAACAAACAAACTCACTTTCTGATTTATTATATTAGTAAGGATTTTATTTTTATAAAACATACATAAAATAGTAACAGTAGGTAGTTTTAGTTGAGCAGTCTTTGTTATTGTGTAATAAGTATTTCTACTAACAAACTTTAAACAATTCTCATTCCATGTATCTTGAGATAGGTGCCGTAATTCAAGAGGCATTAAAATACTCTTATTGTAGAACAGTTTTATAAATAAATATAAATAGATACTTATTAGTGTTTGATGTTTGTCCAGGTCAATCATTAAGGGATGCCAATTCGCACATACATCCGTGTGAATCACCCGATGACGAAATACTCAACTGTGCCCTACAGCAAGCCGGGAGGGGGAAATCTGTGGTAAGTTGGTAACTGACTGTCTTACTACATTATGTGTATGAAATTTATATACCGATGGACATGTAATAGGGATGATGACAGAGTTAAAAATATGTATATCATTCTAATTAGTCCGTAAGTTAGATTATGGAAAAAAAATGGGACACATATTTTTTAGTTTATCAAATAATTAAACATCGACAAAGGTACAGATCATCAAACTGCCTGAGTGGGGGCTCGTGACGTCACGTTTGAGTAAAAATCAGTACTCAAACGTGACGTCACGCGAAACTTTTAGGCTCTGTATTATCGTCATTTTTCGTTTGTCAAATAAAATAAAAAATATGGGTACAATATTATTTCGTAGTCTATCTGACAGACTAAATAGTTTTTTGTAGTCATTTAGCCTATTGCTGTAAGTTAATGGAGCAAAAGAGATATATTAGGAATGTAAAGGCTGGTCGCGAAGTACAGATAAATTCGAGCATTGACCCGTTGCTATATATCTCTGTCGCGTCCAGTAATAATCTCTAACGCTCGAATTTCTCAGTGCTCCGCCACCGGACTTTAGCAAGTGTAAGTAGAGTAAAGCAATAAAGTAGTCTGCCTATTCTTGTGGCAAACAGTCGTGATCGTATGTATGTATGTGTTTTGGCTTATGCCATAGGGTTTGTAACGCAATAGGGGGCAGAGATTTGTGACAATTGAACAAAATTGCTCTAATTTTCATTGTTAAATGTGTAACTTTAGGAGTTTTAAATTCCCATATTTTGTGTGACTATTTCTGGACGGCCCCTAAAAGTAATGGATTTCGACATTCATTCATTATAAAAAAATTGCAGATCCTCCTGACGAACGACAAGAACCTCTCCAACAAGGCTCTGATCAATTCCCTTCGGAGTATCAGCCTGGCCGAGCTGAAGGGCCAGCTGGAGAGCAAACCATTACCGGCGCCGGATCCAGACCGCGGGGCCGGCGCGCGCGCTGCCCGAGATGCTATGCGCGCACTACTGGCTAATATACTGGAGGTAAGGTTCTTCGGTTGTCAAATGTCAGTCGATTGTCAGTTGAACAATGTCAGTCTTCCAAAGTCATCCAGTCCAGGGCCAGTCGTTAGTTAGCCGACCAACGCCAGTCGTTAAATAGCAGTCGTCCATTAGTTACCTAATGTCATTCGTCCAACGTCAGTCGTCTATCAGTTGAATAATGTCCAAGGTTAGTCGCCCTCCAGTCGTACATCAGTCGTCCACTAGTCGCTTAATGTCACCCGTTCAAGGTCAGTCGTCCAACGTCAGTCTTCCATTAGAGTCGCCCAAAGTCAGTCTGTTAGTCGTCCATTAGTCTCCTAATGTCAGCCGTCAGTCATCATGCTCATCATCATCATTGGCGAGCTGAAGGGCCAGCTGGACAGCAAGCCGCTGCCGGCGCCCGACCCCGACCGCGGGGCCGGCGCGTGCTGCCCGGGACGCCATGCGCGCGCTACTGGCTAACATACTGGAGGTAAGTCAGCCGATCGTCAGTCTTCCAAAGTGACCCGTCCAAGGTCAACCGTCTTTCAGTCCTTTGTCAGCCGTCCAACATTAATCGTTCAACGTTTCTCGTCCATCTGTCGCGTAATGTCAGCCGTCCAACGTCAGTCGTCCATCGGTTGAATTAAATCAGTCTTCCAAAGTCGACCGTCAAAAGGTTAGTCGTCCTTCAGTCGTTTGTTAGCCGTCCAACGTCAGTCCTCCAATAGTTGCTTAATGTCAGCCGTCCAAGGCCAGTCGTCCATCTGTCGCCTACTGCCAGTCGTCCTTTAGTCGTCCGTCAGCTGTCCAACGAAGTCGTCCGTTAGGCGTTCAAGGTTTGTCGTCCTTCAGTCGTTGGTTAGCCGTCCAACGTTGATCATCCAACGCCAGTCGTCTAACGTCAGTCGTTCTTAAGTAGTCCATCAGTCGCCTAATGTCAGGACGACTGACATTAGGCGACTGATGGACTACTAGTCGTCCGTCAGTTGTCCAACGAAGTCGTCCGTTAGCCATCCAACGTCAGTCATCCATCGGTCGCCTAATGTCATACGTCCAACGTCAGATTTCGCGATGTGGGTTTTTTTTACTGTAACCACAACGCATTGTAAGCTATATACATTTTTTTTTACATTTTTGCCAATGAATATTTTCATTTCAGAACGAGATGCGAGCAAACTACAACAACCTATGGGAGCACGTGCTCTTCAAGCCGCCGCCCTGGACGTTGGCCGACGTGCTCCAATGTTTGCTCAAACATTGGATCGCGGTGTTCAACGACGTGTTCCCGAGGATCGAGCATTTGCTCGTCGACCTGAAGAACTCGCTGGCTTCCATTGAGAGCAAAGGTGAGCTGCCGAAATGTGACTATAAAAAAAACCTTTTTATACACGTAAGGTAAGACCCTCTATACAAAATTTTGTACAAATTCCAGAATATGTCCATAATTTGACGTTGGGTCTCAGGTTCTAGTTGACATGGTTTCCAAAATAAAAACCGATTATTACATACGTAATCACGCCTATGTTCCCATATGGGGTAGGGAGAGCACACGAAATTATGAGTATTTCACGCTTTGCAGCCTATTCTGGCATAATTTTAAACCAGAAGTGTTATTCCATCCCTACACCACAGGAAATAAATCATTATTTGCTTGTTATATCAAAATAACTATTTACACTTAGCCAAACGTCCGGCTCTAGCCTAGCAACCAGCATTATATCATCAACATAAAACTCCAAATGTTTCAATTAAATTCCTCTTTCAGACCCGAAATCCCTGTCACAGTCTGAAGTGACCAACTTCAAAGAACTCTGCCTGGACGTGGCGAGGAAGTGTCAGATCATACCGGAGTATATGCAGTTGGCCAAAGCCACGGTGGAGCGGCTAGAGCGGCCAGAACCGCGGCCCGAGATCGCAGTCATAGGAGCCTTTGAAGAAATATGGACTGTATTCTCTAGCTACTGGTGAGTGACTGACATATACACATAAACCGTTGAGTTATACGACAGACTTTATTATGGATTTTACAACCTAATTGGGGTAAAAAAAATGGTGTAACACCTATAGTGAAATAACGGAACGTCCGTTTTATTTCACTATAGTTTTGTCTCAGTCTCACGGTAGTTTTATGTTTAAAGTAGCAGTCATAAGATTAAAAAAACCCAACAAGTGTAAACATGTGATTGCAGTGCCAAGTTGGCCTCAGCACTGGGAGTCCAGCACAGCCTGGAGGACAAGGTGCCCACGGAAGACCCCGCGGATGTCATCACCAGCAAGCTGCCCACCTTCAGCAACCAGGTCAACTACCTCACCATGGCCATCAAGGGGTATGCCACCAGTTTAAACTAGTTTGGAATATTTTATTTGTATACCACTTTATACAGGGTAACTTTTTATTCAGCGCGACAGTGATATCTATAGAAATTCAGAATACCTGTGTTTTTTTGTTTAACCAGCAGCGCTATTGTCTAACGCTCCAAAATTACCGAAAATCTACATCGTTTTTAATTTGACGGTTTCAGTGTCAGTGCGCTTTGAAACGTTTCAATTTCAAAGTGATTTCTGTCAAATTAAAAACGATGTAGATTTTTGGAGTTCCTGATTTAGAACAAAAAAAAAAACATAACTGCATCTGAACTTATTCAGTAAAAACGTTTTTTGCTGACCATGCCTGCCACCCATCACACAGACACTATACCACAAAAAGAGCAGACATTTTATATAAGTATTCTGTTTTGGCCTCTGCCGTTCTCAACTTGCAGTTCGTCTGAAAGAAGCCTTATAGGCCTTTGATCCCCAAAGATATCTTCAGCAGTGCGTTGTGTTCCCAGAGCCCTGAGCTCCGAGGAGTCTGAGCTGGACGACCAGCTGTCCCGGCTTGAGATGGTGTTCAAGGATAGTCTCGCGCTGATCTGCAGAGACGCGAGCCACATCACGGAACAGAGCTTGAGGGGCTTCGCTGTCAAATGCAGGTCGGTTGGTCCCCAAAGATGTCTCCCACTGTGTGTTGCCATTGCTCTTGAGCTCCTAGGAATTGGGGAACTACCTGGGTAAGAAGCTGTCGCATGGCGCTGATCTGCAAAGACTCTGATCACATCACGCAGCATAGCTTGAGGGGCTTCGCTGTCAAATGCAGGTCGGTTGGTCCCCAAAGATGTCTCCCACTGTGTTGCCAGCGCTCTAAAGTGAAGTCCAGAATTAGGCGAACTAACTTGACAGCCGAAAATGTTGCCAGACATAGAAAAAAATAAATAGTGATAAGTTTATGTCGATATAAATATGTCGATATTACCATGTGCTTTCTATAAATCTGACTCTATTTAAATTTTATCAAGTAATTCGTCGAAACTTTCACACTCTTACATAATTTGCCAAATATGGACGAACTACTGCAATTTACCGCGATTTAATATGATCTGAGGGTTGTACGATTTACTAACAAAAATTGATCCAAGTTGGTGTATTTTTAATTTCTACCAATTTTTATTATTATTCATTTACTTAGTAAAATTATTAGTTTGATTCCAAACACAATAATAAAGATAACAAAACTTTTTTACTTTAAACATCGATTTTATAACAATACTTTTTACTTTACATCGATATTAACAGCACTGGCCGAACTATGGCAACTTTAGTGCACAATGAACTGTCAAGTTAGTTCGCCTAATTTTGGACTCATCTTTAGGCTCATCCAGAGTTGGGTAACTACCTGGATAAGCAGCTACAGCCTGGCGCTGATCTGCAGAGACTCTGGTCACATCACTCAGCATAGCTTGATGGGCGTCGCTGTCAAATGCAGGTCAGTTGGTCCCCAAAGATGTCTCCCACTGTGTGTTGTCATTGCTCTGAGCTCCTAGGAATCGGGGAACTACTTGGATAAGCAGCTGTCGCATGGCGCTGATCTGCAAAGACTCAGGATCACATGACTCAGCATAGCTTGAGAGGGTTCGCTGCCAAATGCAGGTCGGTTGGTCCCCAAAGATGTCTCCCACCGTGTTGCTAGCGCTCTGAGCTCCTAGGAATTGGGGAACTACTTGGATAAGCAGCTCTCGCCTGGCGCTGATCTGCAAAGACTCCGGTCACATCACTCAGGATAGCTTGAGGGGCTTCGCTGTCAAATGCAGGTCGGTTGGTCCCCAAAGACGTCTCCCACCGTGTGTTGCCAGCGCTCTGAGCTCGTAGGAATTGGGGAACTACCTGGATAAGTAGCTACAGCCTGGCGCTGATCTGCAAAGACTCTGATCACATCACTCAGCATAGCTTGAGGGGCTTCGCTGTCAAATGCAGGTCAATTGGTCCCCAAAGATGTCTTCCACGCGAGATAGTCTATATGTCAGTTTCTGACGTCTCAACAAAGCGCTCTAGTCGCCTCGCGCGCGTGATAGTCTATCTGTCAGCTTCTGACGTCTCTAATTAGACAGTGACAGGTATAGTCTATCTCGCGCGTATCCATTCGCGCCTTGCTGTACCTACTAAACTAGCAGTTGTCTCGCGGCTGGAGATGTTCTTCAAGGATAGCTTAGCGCTGATCTGCAGACTCCGGACACATCACGTGGCATTCATTCCACAGACAAATTCCAGCGTTGACCTGCTGCTATCTCTGTCGCACGCGTGCAGTAATGTTGCCCTCACGCTCGCGCGACGCACGTGATCAAGTGCGAGCGTGAGGGCAATATTACTGCACGCGTGCGACAGAGATAGATAACAACAGGTCAACGCTCGAATTTAGCTGTGCTCTTCGACCGGCCTATATCACAATCTCAAGATGTCAATAATAATAATAAGACAATATTATTTTTTTCAGAGACATGCTCCAAGAAGCATACAACAAGTTCGCACAACTGAAGGAGCTCCTCGACCTCTGCAAGCAGCGCGTCGCGTGCAAGTGAATCGTGTCGTACCCGTGTCGTCGCGGCCAATACACTAGACGTCTCTAGGTTATTCTTTTTTCTTTCTTTTTTTTGGGGCTTTATTCTTTAAAAGAATATTCCAGCCACGTTAAAGCAATACAAAAAACAAAAGTAATACAGAAACTAATAACTACCTAAATTTTAAATGCACTTATAAAACATTTTGGCAGCCAACTACCAAACGGGCTATTGTCTAACACACTAAAAATCTACATCGGTTTCATGACAGTTGAAACCAAATCTCGCTTTGAAATTGAAACATTTGAAATCACGTAACGTCATCGCAACCAAAGCCCATACCCATATTTGAATTTTGACTTTTAAACCAAATTGAACGAATGATTTACTGAAAATTGTTTTTCCGTAATACTCTCACAATCGTAATCCAGTTTTTTACACGAAAGCTTTTTACCGCGACGCTTGAGATCCAGATTGCTCCGTGAAATCGATGTTGATTTTTAATGCGGTAGACAATAGCCCTGCAGGTTCAAATAAAATAGACTAAAAACATCCTACATTCAATTTAGATATTAGTAGTTGCCGTTTACAACCCGTACGAATTAACTGTGCACTCCGCTGGAATGCGACCCCTCTCCTGCTGCCCCGCGCGGCGCCCCGCATTCGCCGCAAGCGCTCAGTAGCGATAGCATCTTTGTTACCGTTGCGCGTTTTCTCGTTTTCATCGTCTAAATACGTTTCAATCTCCTGTTGCTATAACTGCGCGTCACAGCGCGAGGTGCACAGTTAATTCGTACGGGTTGTATTTCCCTAACATCGTCTGTCCGGACACACTCCGTGATCAAATGATGGACGTCTTCAGGAACTGCACCTTTTGTAGTTCGCAGACCACCTTCCTAATCAAATAATAAAATTTGTTCAACGGAGCCCAGACCATCTGTGTATAACCATAGATGTTTAATATGTCGTTAGAATCCTATGTGTTTAGATAAAAATTGTTATGATTTTTTTTTTAATTTACTCACATAGACAAAACGATGATTTCACGCTTCGTGGCCACTTCTAGCATATATTTTTTGGTTTTGGTTTGTACACAATAAACGTATTAACGATTTCCCTTGTCAAGCCACGCAATGTCGCTATGACGTTTGCTGCAACGTTGTATGGTGGGTCAGGAATCGTTTGGTTCGATAGTACAGTACATTATGTATTGTTGTATACTTTGGCCGCGACACTAAGTTAAGTCTAGTCCACAATTTGTACAAAATTGTACCGATTTAGAGTATCGTTATTGACACTCTTCCTTAGTGACGAGGTGTCCTTGCATAGAAAGGTTATTGTTACAATCCTCGGCGTTTAAGTTGGCAATATTTTGAGGGGGGGGGGGGATAAGTTAGCGCATCCCTTTTTAATGGTATAAGCTAAGTTATACTCTGTCGGTTTAGGTACATAACTAAAAGTAAACAAACTTTATGTCAGATTTGACAGGTTAAGAACGTTTCTTTTACTACCCAACTTTTTTCGGATATTCTAAAAGTTTAGCTAAGGAAGGAAACAATAAAAAAAGTTTAGGTGCCTAAATTTACCTAATACCAGAAATAATCGGAATTAGAACACTAACGTTCATCAGATCAATAAATATTACTTAAGATTCCTTTGCTAAACTTTTGGAATATCCGAAAAAAGTTGGGTAGTAAAATAAAAACGTTCTTAACCTGTCAAATCTGACATAAAGTATGTTTACTTTTAGTTAAGTACCTAAACCGACAGAGTATAGATTTCGAGGCCTGTAAGTGTGTTATTTAGTTTACTTACTGCTCCCAGCTATAGTAGCACCATGAGGGTCCCACCACAGTTTAAAAACCAGTCGCGGAGCACAGCGAAATTCGTGCGTTGACCCGCTGCTATCTATCTCTGTCGCACGCGTGCGCGTGCGGTAATATTGCCCTCACGCTCGCACAACGACGCCCGTGCTCAAGTGCGAGCGTGAGGGCAATATTACTGCACGCGTGCGACAGAGATAGATAGCAGCGGGCTAACGCTTGAAGTTCGCTGTGCTACCGGCCTTTGGTTTAGCTACGCCGTGAAACATAGAGGACAGAACCTATAGAGTACTAATGTCATTGAATTTGTTCGAAGACGATTCCGCCAAAGCATGGCGGCGTTAGCTGTGCTCTTATTGGCCGGCCCAAGATCGCGCGTAACACAGTGGCTTTGTCCTCTATGGTTATTGGCTCTTTACAGTTTCTGTGACAGTTTGTAAGTTGAAATAAAGTGACGGTTTGCGGAACTGGGTGGCCATCATTGTTTCTCTAGTTGGTCTGTCCTCTATGCCGTGAAAGGCCTATGGCAGCAGGTTGGCGCTCACCGCGTGCACATTGCTGTGATTGTTAAATCACGCACAATGATTTCTAAACGGTTTTATAATCGGTGTCAAATAATAAGCTCATCATCAATGGCCTCATTCGTCTGTAACAGACGCTTTAAGTAGTGTCTGATAGGCACTTCTTCTCGTGGCTGTATAAGCCGATGCGGGAGCGGCAAGGTTTTCGACACGCTCGGCAGTAGAATATTGCAGCAGGTGGTAAATTGCTGCTTTGATGTCTCCTGGCCCTCGAATAATAAGCTACAGCCGTAGTAACGGATTTAATAACAAAAACTAATTAAAAATACACACTAAAAAGTTGATTCACCCAAAAATATCATACAAGTAAGTTTAATGAAATAAATTAACCTAATTTATGCAAGGAACCCACAGCGTCTCTTAAGACTGACTAATAGTTGTACTTGACGTTCGTAAGTTATGTTTAATTTAAGAGAATCTGTAATTAATATTTACTAGTGCAATATAAGTGTTAGTTGGGCGCTGGCTCGAGAATCTCTGAACAAAAACCTCATCAGTAGGATTAGCACAGCAAGAAGCGTGAGTAACGCGCGCGCGAGATTGACTGTCTATCCCTTTCTGCACGCATCAGTTTGTATGGAACGCTACTTGTCTTGCCGATCACGACAGTTGTGCAAACGTACCGCTGGGAGGCGCTGTCTCAGTTCCCATACAAACATGCGTATTCATCGTATTAACGCAGACGATAGTGACTCGGATTTTGGTCGTTATGACGATACTTGGGGTGCGTTCCACTTGGCGCCCACACAGTGACAGGTACAGTCAAGGAAATTGATACCTGTGCCACTTTGAACCTCTTTATAATGAGTTTCATATTGCTTTGATTAGTGGATAGTATGGCATGTCACAGTGACATTTCTTGTAACAAGGTACAAAGTGGCCACATTTATCAAATTCTTTGACTGTACAGTGCTCGGCATTCAATTTCCACAAAATGGTCAGGTAGAAGTCGTTTTATAGGTTGCGATTGGTTCGCATGATGATTGGTCGCGTTTACCGCACGATTGGTTCGTTCGACGTTTGTCTCCCGCACCGCGTTGCGTACCTGTCAAATTTGGCCAATTTGAATACCGAAAAATGACGAGCATGTTGTATGAAGAGATTAATGAATGTGGATGAAGCTAAAGCGGTATGTCAGGATCGTAGCAAGTGGAACAAAGTGGGCTCTGTCTACCCCTGTGGGAAAGAGGCGTGACGGTATGTATGTATTTATGAATGCCGAGCACTGTATAGTCCATCTCGCGCGCATCTCTACTGCTATGCTGAGCCTACTGATGGGTAATATCGACTGCAAACTCAATGTCGTATCCTGCAGCGCTGTTGTCTAACACACCAAAAATCTACATCGTTTTAATTTGACAGTTGAAACCAAAAATCGCTTTTAAATTGAAACTGGCGCTGAAATTGTCAAATTAATAATTTTAAACAAAAAAAAACCGACTTCAAATTAGCAATATTTTAAAAAGATTCTGTTTACTGAATGTAAAATCTTGACTTCATCAACAAATTACCGAAAACGCCGTACATCTCCATATAAAATTTGAAGAGTTCCCTCGATTTCTCCAAGATTCCATCATCAGATCCTGGTGTCGTGCCAATGGGACCAATTTCGAGTTATACCCTATCGATTAAAAAAAAAATTTTGAAAATCGGTCCACGGGTCTCCGAGCTATCGAGTAACATACACACAAAAAAAAAATAAAAAAAAAATAAAAAATTAGGTCGAATTGAGAACCTCCTCTTTTTGAAGTCGGTTAAAAACGACGTAGATTTATGATGCGTTAGCGCTGCGATACTTTGTTTGAAAATCATCATTTTACCAAGTTCACAATATTGATTTTCCTGCTGAAGTGTTAGGTTGATACGACTTTATGGTAATAAGCGGTTGACATGATGAATTGTTTATGATCTTTCTTGATGCAGTGTTGTATCTCGTACGTACACAATAAGATGGACACTTCTGTGGATATGAAGTTCATGTCTTAAAAATCTAATGTTATGCTTTATTTATTTCAACAACTCACTCTCGCTTGTTTAACAAATTGTTGGTTTAACTCTTTAACTTTTGCCATATCCACGGAAGAGATGTGATCTTTGCTTTTTATGATTTATAACTTCTTTAAAATTTCGAGATAGCATGTGACAATAAATGGGTCATTTTATAGAAAGTTGTCAGTTCCTCTTATTTGAATATAAATGTACTTTTTTTCACAATGGGAACCAAACGCATACGGTAGAAATTGAAAAAAAAAACTTTTTTTTTCATAAAAAATTACTGATTCGATTCCGTGACGAAAAAATGGAAATGTGAAAACAACTTTTTCCTAAATTGCCTAATAATGAGTTGACTCTTTCTTGAAGCCATCAAAAAATATTTGGGTTATAAATAATGAAATTGCACACGTGTATAGTTACAAGCTTAGTTTTTAGTGTTCATATATTTTGTTAGTCGCATCGGACCAGTTTTATAAAGCTGCTCTGCTGTTTTCGTCTAGTTTGTAAAACCCACCTATTTGGCGAAAGCGAAAAAAAAATACTGTGTAAACTTAACAAAAAAAAATGTAATTATATTTGTACATACTTATGAATTACGGCTAAAATAATTTTCTAGCTAGCTACATTCTCGTACTTTATGGCATTTTTATTGTATAGGCAAAAATAAAAAAAGCTCGAATAAAAAAATGTATTATAGCAGAGATACGGGTAATTGTATCGTTTAACTAAAAAAAAGAAGGAATTATTTTCGTACAGACGGAACCCAAGATAAAACCCCGCGTTACTCATGTTTTTGAACCTGACTGTACATAGGTTAAACTAGGTTAAAGTGAGTAGGTTAAAATCTTAATTTCCATTAAGTAGTTAAGATAAATTTTGTATATACGGTATAACTATTGTTTATTTTGTATTTTCTGCCGGTTTTTGGATGCGCCATCGTTGTGGACTTAGTCAAATTTATTCGCCGCGTAACCTTAAAAGAAAATCTACTATATAAAAATAAGTCGTGTTTTCCTTCCTGACGAAATACCTCCAGAACGCACGAACCGATTTGGCCAATTCTTTTTTTAAAATGTTCGTTGAAGTTCAGGGAAGGTTTGTAAGATGAGAAAGTGTGGAAAAAATTAGTGTAATATACTAAAAAACTAAAAAATCGTTCTTCCATACAAATTTTTCAACTCCAAAAAGCAGTAAGCGCCGCAATATTTCATACATCTTACGCGTTTTTGTTAAAATCTTCTCTCTTTAGCTCAAGAACGACGGAAGCGCCGTTGATTTTCATACGTCTCCCGCTTTTTTGCGAGCAAAATAGGTACTTTATATTATTTAGCACTAATGTCGTTAGGGCGAAAATTACTTACATTTCGTTAATAAATTAACCCTTATTCCCTAAGATACGCGGCTGTCAAAATGTATACTGAACTGACAAATTTTGACATTATTTACGGCATATTATCACCAGCCAGCTAGCCACTTGGCCACATAAAACCTATTTGGATGTTTAGATGTTTTGATACATTGTTGGTTTATGAATAACTAGCTGTGCCCGCGGCTCCGTCCGCGTGGATGAGTGACTATTCCCCCCGTTTTTTCCACATTTTCCAATATTTCTTCTTCGCTCCTATTAGTCGCTGCGTGATCTTATATAGCCTAAAGCCTTCCTCAATGAATGGTCTATCCAACACACAAATAATTTTTCAATTCGAACCGATAGTTCCTGAGATTAGCGCGTTCAAACAAACAAACAAATAAACTCTTCAGCTTTGATTCGTCAAAGAAGATTAATTGTCTTTTTACTATTTACTAAAACGCCCTCGAATAGCGCGCAAAATTAAAATACACATACATACATATCCTCCGCCTGTATTCCCGAGAGGGGTAGGCAGAGCACATGAATTCAAAAATCCAGTGCCACGTTTAGCGATTTCAGAGCAACCAGATGATCAAACGTGATACTGCAGTGACAGGTTGCTAGCCCATCGCCCACAATACACTAACCCTTTCCCAGAGCCGACTCTTACGACACCCACGGGAAGAAAGGGGGAGGTGCTATTCTAACCCGGCACCACACGGGATATAAATTAAAATCCATACTAATATTATAAATGGTTTTTTTGTTTGTTTGTTTATCAGTCTTTCACAGCTAAACGAAGTGACGTAGTGACGTGATTTTGGGTGGAGATAGTTGAAGGGATGGAGAGTGACATAGGCTACTTTTTTCTCTTCAAAACTCCCCATTTCACTAAAGTGAGAGGTGGAAGTTTTTGGAGAATACCGCAATTTTCTATGTAGAAAGCTATAAATTGGTATATGGGATGGGCTATCTCTTCTGTGCTACCCCGAAATTAACGCGAGCGGAGCCGCGGGCAAAAGCTAGTGAACATATAAATTGCGATACTTAAATAAATAAATTGGTGAAGAAGTAGGAAATTACCCCTTGACCTTGATTAAAACCTACCCTTTCACCAATTTATGTATGCATTGTCAATGTCATTTACTTTACGGCAGGTCTCAATATTCCATCTACCGATAGTTTAGTTTACCAAGGATATGAAAATGTCAGTTATCTATATCCTGTAAGCCAACGGTGGATAGACTGAATATTGGACGTGTCGTTACATGTTATGAAATTGAAGTCTCGGGCAAGCAACCGAGTTTAAAAAAATCTTTGAATGCAATTTTGTTTATTTTTTAAAATAAGGGAACGTCTCCTTTGAGTAAGACGAGATAACTAACGGATTTATGGCAGTTTTCAGTCTTTTTGCACCCTGTGTGAGCGTAAATTCGGTATAAAGTCTCTTTTACACTACTTCTCCTAAATTAGTGTGGGACTGCCAATGCCAAATGCGACATAGTCCCATTGATGGAGTAGCCCAAATTCCGAGAGATGTAGCTAGTTTATGTCAGTTCTATCTGACTGATGACCTTTTTTGATATAGAACAATTGAATGTTATTCGTAAACGGGTGTCACTTCTCTAGAATTTTCCAATAGGGATGGTGACTGGGTTCAAAATTTTCATCCTATTTAGTTCGTCAGTTACACTGAAAGAATGCGACTGACGTAGGTATGGTTTGGTTTATTGAATTATTATAATTCATAAAACGGCCAGTTGGCTTGTGACGTCACTCCCATTTAAAATTAAAATTATATTAGTGGTGTAACTCACAACTTCGAAGCACTGTACAATCAACAACATAGAACAAAAATGTGTACACGACCTTAATGTAGTGACAAAGAAGTGTACATTATATTTTTGGCACTTTGACTGTGTCGATCGCTCTGTTGGTGACTGTACACACTTAATTTTTTGTTCATCAAACAAAGGAAAAAATACATGTGCAATATTTTATAATAGTCTAACTGACGGACTAAACAGTTTTTGAATCGTCTTGTCTGTTCTAGCGACTGTTATGTGCAAATAACGTATGTTTAAATATGTTCGTGTAACTTTGGTGCAGTTAATGTATCATCGCGAACCGGGATTGTTGAACCACTTACCTATGTTTGTAACTTGGTCGTGTAATACTAATCCAATACAGATGTAGTGAGAAACTATTTTCCTTCGTAAATGTTCGGAAAAGTTCGTATTTATCGTTTTCTCTCAAATAGCTTCGGTGCCCATTTTAAAGGGAATTCATTCCGTAAAATATATGGTAAATATCCAGTTTTAAATAATGATTGTAATTGTTTTAAGTAATAAAACGATAAATACGAACTTTTCCGAAAATTTACGAAGGAAAATAGTTTCTCACTACATCTGTAGCTAACATCTAGGGCGCGTTCCACATGGCGCCCACAACGATTGTATCGCCCTCTTCAGCGTTCCTCTTGGCGTCCGTGGTCGTTGTGGGCGAATCGTTCGACGTCACAGATTACGTCATTGCTCGCGACCATTTCGCCCGCAAAATGTAGGTGGGTCGGAGTGCTAGTCGGTCACATCGGTCATTGATTACACGTCTAAATTGCGAACAGTGGCAAGTGGCTCAACAATCCCGGTTCGTGACTGTACGTCCAATCTCTGGACTCCAGTGATTTCACGGCCAAAAATTACCCGACCTGATAATTCGTGGAATATCAGGTCATACGTTATTTGGCCGAGTAATCCTTACTCGTACAGTGGGTCCTTGCATAGAAGCCAATACCATTCGTACTGGAATTATCGGGTCATATTTGGCTTTAGTTTCTTGGCGTATATTCTTTACCTATATATAAACTACACCCATTTGTATTCATGCCTTAAGGTCCACTATTGTAGCTCCGATTGCCTCTAGAACTAGAAGTTGTCTTGTCGAAACTTTTATATTTAAATTTTTGGCATGATGTAAGTTCCAAAAATTATGCCAAAAAGTTAAATATGGCAATATTTTTACTAATTTTGACGCTTAACCAAAGCCGTAATGTACTTAATCCCTAAAAGGGCAGAGGCGATTTATTGAACACGTGCTTAAAATAATGTGGAGATGGCACACGGAAATATTATCTTGGCTGTTGGACATACTGCTGCTAGAAAAATCGGAGCTACAATGTCGTGGACGCTTTACAACTCGCCCTGTTTCATAGAGGGCATAGCAAAGGATTACCCATCCGACAAATCTATACTCTGTGATCGTTTTTGATAAATATTATCCCTGTAAAATGTTATATGATAAAATGTTGATTATACTTAATTATAGCTGTTAGCTGATAAAGCATAAAGCATCTAACATATTCCTGCTGTATGGCATAAATAAATGTGGAAGAGGGGATTTTGTGTCTTATTTCCTACACCAATGCGACTGAAATGAAAAACTACTTGCATCTGAATTGCATTCAATGGCAAGACAATGGAAATGATGCGAATCTACTTATTGGAAATATTGCCCGTGCAAGGTCGATGGAAAATCGTACATGTCTGATTTTAATCTGTACAACGCGTATTTAGCCGACTTATAAAAAAAAATGTTGCGTGTCGCGCACCTACGCGCGTTTGCGGGAGTGCAGATCTGCATCATCGTGCGGGTTTTTTACGCACTCACGCGCGTAATTGTGTCTTATGGATTTATTAGATTTACGACATAAACATATCAACGTTGAGATTCATTTTCAAACGCACGTTAATCCAAAGCGTGTCATACCTTGCGCCTCACCCCGCACCCACGCGCCGGCATGCGTGTTCCTCCGCTTGTAAACGCGTGATCTGCATGAACGCGCGTGGATGGATTTTCTGTGTGTTGGACTGTGCGCGTCTTCTATACAAACTCAGATACACAACGTAAAGAACGTAAGAACACGCGTTCCCGCACTATGCTGCGTTCATCACGTTCTGATTGTTTTATGGTCGCTGTAAGGTGGCCGAAACGTCGAGGTAATCAAAATCATATTAAAACAGAACGTGATTACGTCCCACGTAGTAATAGATATGACTAAGAAACACGAAAGTCTTTATTTGGATGTATGGTGTAAATTCTTGGTAAAATGCCATTAAAATAAAACGCACATGATTTTGACAGACGTCACAACAAACCAATGTTTTGAGGTTATGTTATAGGTATAGTTGGAAATTGCATCAGATTTAAGCTTCAGTGTAATTAAACATGTCTAAATTACGCCAAATACTCAGCACGTCCTACTGCCGCTATTATAGCCAACAAGCTAAGAAAAAGCTACCCATAATAACTTGCAAGAGACCAGAGTACAACCACTACGAAGGGCAATCTTACAGCAAGTTCGATGGCATCAAACTAGCTTCTTCTGGCTGGTTACACGTCAGATCTAAAGGCGATTACTTCACAATTTACGGAGATGCTAATAAGAAGGAAGAAAAAGAGGTTTTTAAGAAGAGTTTCGAAGACATCGGTGTTCGACCAGAACTGATAGAGGTTATGGCAAGTCAGGGGTATACTTTGCCCACAGCAATCCAAGCGAAGGCGATTCCGTTTATTCTAGAAGGCTACAACTCTGTCGTGACTGCGGAGACCGGCTGCGGCAAAACCTTCGCGTATCTGTTGCCCATTTTCCAGCATATTTTGGACTGGAAAGCTTCTATCAAAGATGATTTCAACAGCCCATTAGCTGTTGTTATTTCACCAAGCAGAGAATTGGGTGAGTTTAATTTTTATACCATAACACAGACCCTGGTGTTCTGGGTTAGAATAGCACCTCCCCCTTTCTTCCCGTGGGTGTCCTAAGAGCCGACTCTGGGAAACGGTTAGTGTATTGTGGGCAAAAGGGGTGAATGGCCCATAGAAGAATCCTTACCAATATACAGGGTGGAAAAATCGAATGCCACATGAATGACAACTATCTTAAATATTGTAAACAGCACATTTTGTGTAAGGGAGACTTTCCTTTGTTTTTAAAAACAATAAATTCTGCATTTAAGGATTTATGAAAAATCGCTTGCCTCAGTCGGGACTCGAACCGGTCAAATATGACAAAAAATTAACTTGCCGTATTTTATGATGCAGATTGAAAGGGTTACTGATAAGGTTGATTTTTCTCTTAATAACAAATACAATCAGAATAACGGAAGGCCATGAAAATTTAGAACTAAAAATTAAAAACACTCAATAATACAATATTCATATAAAATACCTAGTAAATTTTAGCGATTTCTTTTAAATCCTTAAATGCAGAAATTATTGTTTTTAAAAACAAAGGAAAGTCTCTTTTACACAAAATGTTCTATTTACAATATTTAAGGTAGTTGCCATCCATGTGGCATTCGATTTTTCCACCCGGTATAAATGTGAAAGTGTGTTTGTTTGTTTGTTTGTTTGTCCGTCTTTCACGGCTAAACGGAGCGATGGATTGACGTGATTTTTTTAGGTAGAGATAGTATAGGGCACGGAGAGTGACATGGGCTACTTTTTATCCCGGAAAAATTGATGTTCCCGAGGGAAAACAAAAATATAGTTTGCTTGATAGATCGATATCGATCGATGACAGATCGATATCAATCGATAACCGATCGATAGATGATAGATCGATGGCGCCGTGTGTCGTTTGAAACGAGAAGTTTTCTTATAGTTGTGCTTTATACCGCTACATAACCGAGTTCCACGCGGGCGGAGCCGCGGGCGGAAAGCTAGTGTATGTATAGTTACGAAATATTAGTTTGCTGGGAATGGAATTTAAATCATCTTAAATAAATCAGAATGAATATAGGCCATTGTGTGCAAACAAATCAATTTAATTTCATTCATTTAGATCAGGGGTTCCCAAACTGTGCGCCGCGGCGCCCTGGTGCGCCGCAGAAAGTATTGAGGGGCGCCGTCGTGAGTCGATTCTTTATCATTATGCGAAATCATTTTCATTTTTGCACTCTCAACCTAAATACTACTATTATCTGAGCGTATTTGTACTGTATCTTTTTCAAATTCACAGGGTAGGGCGCCGTGACAAATTTCTAATCTTGTAAGTGCGCCGCGGGCTGAAAAAGATTGGGAACCCCTGATCTAGATGCTAATTCAAATCAACTATGTCAAATAATTAGATTTTCGCATTTGTCGTTACCTATGTTACTGCTCCTCTCTACTAATGAAAGGTTGACTGGTAGAGATCCCTTTTTGGGATAAGTCCGCCTTTGTACTCTAAAATTTTTGTTTGTGACTTATATGTATTTCATCTTTTTGTACAATAAAGAGTTTTTTAAATACTTACTACGTTGTTACAGCGACACAAATTGGTGAAGTAGCTCAGAACATAGCTCACAACTTGAACCTAAACGTCACAACACTGGTCGGTGGCCGTACAAAACAGAAGATGTTGAATCCTCCGATAGAATACTGTGATATACTAGTTACTACACTTGGTGCATATAGCAAACTTGTCACTACGGGCATTTATAAGATTAATAATGTGCATCACATGGTGCTGGATGAGGCAGACACACTCTTGGACGACAGCTTTAGCGGGAAGCTTTGTAACTTGCTGAAGAAGTTTCCAGTAAGTAACATTTGATTGACTTTAGAGCATAATATTTTAGACAGTCGGTGCTTCAGATGTTAATATTGTTGTGGCAGATGATTCTTGATGGTTAAAGGCCTATTGATACTTTAGTTACGTTCAAATTACAAACAGATGACAATTCAACAAATTATTTCAAATTTGGAATATGGATTGGAGCATCTGGCTGGCTGTATCCAGCCAGTATCTAATAATTAGAAGACATCACCATGACAACAATTATGAATTACTTGTATTTGACATGACAATTAGATACAATGTGTTTTCAAAATGATATATGAGTGAGTTTCAAAAAAATTGTACATAAATTAAGGGTTAATAAAAACAAAATCACGATCGCGTCTTTTGTGTAACGAAAATTACCTATACAAAATGTATGGGTAAATGTCGTTACACAAAAGAATCAATTAACTTTTGTTTTTATTAAAGCCCTTAATTATGTACAATTTTTTTGAAACTCACTCATATATGAATCTATCTATCTATCTAATAGTTGACTGACCTGAGTCATGCTAATTCTACCAATCCTCGTCAAGGCATGTATGCAGTACTGTCTTCAATATTATACTTCTCTTCAGATACAGTACAAAGTGCAGCACCAAATACCACCAGTGGGTTGTCAGTTGACGCTGGTGAGTGCCACGATGCCCCACGAGCTGCCAGACTCTGTCAGCTCCTTTGTGGACCCGCAGTCTTTGAAAACGGTGACCACCTCAAGGATACATAGGATACTGCCACACGTGCCTCACAAGTGAGTGTTTTAACCAATGGTGAAGAGGTGTAGGTTTCGAGGGCCGGATAGCCCAATGATTAGAGAACCTGAGCATTTTTTTTATTTTTAATAATTTTTCATCAAATTTTTCATCTTTAAAAATACATATTGAAATGTAGGTATAAGAGTCGTAGAGATTTGTTTTGATTTTATTATTTTGACCACAATTTGATTGCTTTTGCTATCAGAATAGATGTAAGACTTTTAATTGAATGTGTGTTAATCGACAAAAAAAACTGCATTTAATTTGAAACTGTTTTTTTAGCTTGCAAAAAAGTGTAGAAATTTCGTAAAATCTGAATTTTGCCCAAAACTCAAAACTAAAGGATCATGGTTCCCGTACTATAAAATGATCGTATGGACCGACCCTGGCAAAATACCTACGCTCTTTTCCAAAGTACTCAACACTCTATAGCTACCTAGTTTTACGCTAACCAAAATGCGAAGGTGGTATTCCAGCATGTGCCCACAGGGGCAGGCTGAAAACCAGCGCTGTCAGATTCCAAGGAAGCGCAGGATTTGCTAAGTTTGCTCCTTTAAAAAAAAAGGTTTGAGAACCGAAAAAGATATGAGATTCTTCTGGAAAACGCCATGAAAGCCCCGTTTTTACCTGTCTTTCTCTGTTCCTCCAGATTCCTTCGCCTCGGGAAAGCTCAGAAGCCGGTGGAACTTCTCAAACTGGTGCGAGCCGACGTGAACCTCAAACGGCCAGTAATGATCTTCTCGAACCAAACGCGGACGTGTGACTTTGTCTCCATGTTCTTGAACGAGAATGGCATCGAATGCATCAACATTAATGGACAGATGGCCGTACCACTGAAAGCTGGCAAGTTTGAGATGTTCAAAAGCGGGAAGGTTGATGTGCTGAGTTGCACTGATATTGCGTCGCGTGGATTGGATACTAATAGAGTGAGTAGTTGTCCCTAGATTATTTTAGACAATACATACAACATACAACGTAGGGAGAGCATACAAAACGCTACATATACAAAACCATGTCTATTTATTTGATCCATTTATTTCCATTCTATTAATATTTTCACCATGTTTATTGTAGCCTCTCTTTTTTTCGGTCTTAAAAATTAAGTTTCTTGTCTGCCTTTTAAATATTGGCTGTAAAAGATCCCTTAAGGGATAAGTCCGCCTTTATACTTCACCATTTAATTATTTATTTATTTTCACTATTTTTTTTCTACAATAGTGTTTACTTACATCACGTCCGCATCCCAAAATGGGATGCAGCGCATACGAAAAGGTTGGCTGCAAGACATCCCTTAAGACATAAGCCCGCCTTTGTACTTCACTATAAAAAAAAAAAAAAATCGGGTAATTTCTCTGTACAATAATGTTTACTTATTTCCAGGTGCAACATATAATAAACTACGACTTTCCCCTCTACACGGCGGACTATATCCACCGTTGCGGGCGGACGGGCCGCATCGGCTCTCCCAGCCAGTGCACCATCACCAACTTCGTGGCCTGGCCAAGGGAGATTGCCCTAGTGAAGAAGATAGAAGCATCTGTGAGGAAACACGCCGATCTGCCGCAAGTCAATGCCAATATTAGGAGGATCATAGAGGATCGGATAGTTAAGAGCGCGGAGGCTGCACTTAGGAATGCCGCGTAGGGGACTTGTGTTGTGTGAATACTTTGAACCACACTGAGTATAAAGTGTGTCACACACTAAGCAGATACGGTAAGATATCTGTCAATATCGCTCCCTATACAATTTAATGAGCTAACACACACAGTGCAGATTTACCATCAAGTATCTGTTGGTACCGACATATGGAAAGATGGCATTTATACGCAGATAAAATATTATGGTAGGTATATACGTAGTCTGTGACGGCCTTTTAAGGTGTCTCAAATAGTGACACGCGAAAATCCAGAGATAGACCACCCCTAGGGGTATCCGAATCACACGATGTTACGCGATTTTTTGTTGTTTAAAAGTTTTTTTTTCGTATTTTTTGTGATACCCTGTCCTAGAAGACATTATTCGCCACGGAGGTTGAAAAACATGCTCATTTTTACCTCCAAATTGGTGAATACCTATCCAAAATAAGTTGTTATTAATATTTAATGTTCAATTTTTTTTGTGTTATTAATTTCAATTATTTCCAAAGTATTGCTTGATTGAATGCTAGTAGTGGGACCAACTGACTGAAATGATGCCCGGTTTCTATAAAGGTTGGGAACCACTGCCTTAGGGCATAACGATTTTCCATCGGGAAAACTCTGAATACGATAACATCCAAAGTGTCAATCAATAATTGTATTAAATTAGTGATTTGGTGGTATGTATTATAATGGAACTTCATTAAATTTCAGCATTGCTTTAAATGCCAATATAACAATCCTAAATTCGAGATTTAAGACATTCTTTTGTGTCTGATTACATACATACATACATACATACAGTCACGCCTCTTTCCCACAGGGGTAGGCAGAGACCACTTTGTTCCACTTGCTACAATCCTGGCATACCTCTTTTGCTTCATCCACATTCATTAGTCTCTTCATACATGCTCGTCGATTTCGGGTACTCTTGACCTGACCTGTTTCTAAAACGTCCGCGATTTGGTCACGGAACGTCCGTCTAGGTCTTCTCCTCCCAACACACCCATTCACATTTCCCGTATAAATCTGTTTAGTCAATCTTCTTTATTGATTACATCTAGCAAATATTATCTCCCGCGCGACTATTATCGCGTCTTGTGCTACAGTTTACAAATAAACTCATTTTGCAAGTGAATAAAACAAAGTGATTTATTTAAAATTGTATTACTTTATCTCACACGGTAGGGCCTAGACGATTATAATTAGGCCCGTCGTCCATAAGAGCGGCGCGGCAGCGTTGCAATTTCTAACCACATTCAAGAATTGAGAATAGGGTAGACGAAAAAAAAAACTTTAGTCCGTCAGATAGATTACAATATTAAACATGCATTTTTTATATTATTTGATAAAAAAAATAAATCATAATCTTTTTCGAATAAAACAACTAATAAATGATTCGTTATTCGTAAAGTAGTAGAATTATTTACTAGCGGATAATATTTTCGCAAATTTTTTTTTTTCTATCCTAGTATATCCCACTGCTGGGCAAAGGCCTCCCCTTTTTTACGCCACTCGTCCCTATCCTGAGCACGCACCTGCCAAATCATTAGTCGAAAAAAACATTCGCGAATAAAAATATGTTTTATTTTTTTCTATCCTATGGGCCACGGTATTTGCTAATCATCAGGCGACCCGCTTGCTCTTTTGCAATATTTACTATTGATTATTTATTTGTTATTTTCAATTAAAAATAAAAATAGCTTCGCTACAGTATCGCTGGCATGGACGGCGGGCTTCACAGCTTATAGCTACAAGTTTGAACACGATGTCTAGGACTTTTTAGGGCGATAAAACATTGTTTTATGTAAATAGCATGTATTTTATGTCTCTTATGTATTAAACATACTTACACAAAACCGTGTCCACACCCTTATTTATTTCTTACAATCTTTACTATTCATTATAATCTCATATTGCTTATTCTTTTGAAATATCATTAAATTACAAAATAAGATATTCTAATTACATCAATTCTTTGGGAATTATTTTACAATAACGTTTTAATATAGTCTAAATTTAGTAACACAGTTAGGTAAAAAGTTTTTCAAAGTGGCATATCAAAATGCTCAGTATTTAAGACTAGGAAAAGTAATATTGTTTCTAGTAGTAGGCCATTTTGTAATAGCACATCCATAAAGGTCTCTTTGGTAAATGTATCTTCTAACATTTGCAATGAAAAGGTTCTATGATGTCCTCAACTGAATAGAACACGAAAATACAGATTTTCCTTACACAAGTTCTAATCTACTATTTGGTGTCAATGTTCCTTTGTCATCAATTAGATATATCTACAAGTTTTTTTACAATTTATAATCTACTTTATTTTCCTGCAATGTAAACTATAGTAAAAATTCATCACGATACGTAAATATTAGTATCAACACACTCTGAAATAATAAAAACTTGAGCAGATTTATAAATTAACCACTAACAAAATGATTCCATCTAATTCATTTACGAAAAATACTGTAAGTATTGCCCTTGTACGTAACTAATGCTTTTACATTTCAAATCACACAAACACTAAATAAGACATAATATTTGGCAAACATTTAGCACTACTTATTCTAATTCCTCGAAGAAGGACCAGGTCTGGCGTCTTCCGTGGACTTCCACCTGCTTTCCAGCACAGCTTTGCCTCTGGGCTCTTGATTCGTGACATTTTGGTGGCTATACCTCCGCTGTTCATCGAAGGTCTTTCCAGTTATGCTGAACACGCTGTCAGCACTGGTCTTCCGTCCACTCAGGGTGGTCAAACTGGTCGCCGCGGGCGATATCCTGTGAGGAAACCTTGGAGAGCCTTTGATTTTCTCGCAAGAATTCTCATGGGACATCGGTCTTTTGTGAATAGTCGGTAGAACAAAGTTGACCTTCGTCTCCGGCTCAGCAATGTACTTCTGAGGGCCTCGATCCGGGTATTTGGAACAGGAAGGCTCGTCATCCGTAATTCTAATGATAGGTCCACTTTTAGCGTATGATTCCCTCCTCAGTTTATGTTCAGGGTACGGCACGTTTAAAGTGTTACAAGACAACACCATGGAGTGTTTCCTAGTGCCTGGAACTAGTCCTGCTATCATACCTACATGCATTTTCAAGGCTGCCGCGATACCCTGCCCCGTGGGGTCGGCTATTGACATGGTGGAAGCTTTTCTGCTGGACGGTCTACTGCCGAAGAAGCTCTTTAGTCTACTGAGAAGACCGTGGTGTTCTTCCCGTTTGTTGAGGCAGAGGCTGTATAGGTCTATTGCTGGTTGGGATTTCCTGTAGTTCAGTTTGGGTTGGGAGCTAAAACTGACAGAGTTTCGGCCGCGGCAGTGCTCCGCTGATGGCCAGCTGGCGCGGGGTATCACGGGGGGCAGAACAGAGAGTAGGAGCATGGGTAGTCCTCCGGTGATGCTGGGCGTTCTCTTGTCAGCGTCTGCGCGGCTTCTGCCTTCTTCCTCCACGGTGTTCAGCTCAGTCTGTGAAGAGAGAGTACATCAAACAGCTTGTTTGACAAGTTCTGGTCGAAGCAGTCTGCTACAGATTCCGAAAAAGCAGATGAAACGGATATAATTAGATGAAATTGGTGATCGTGTTGTTGAGAAGGTAGAGGTCTAAAAAACCGCTGCAATTCACGAAGTTTTTTCATAAAAAGGCCACAGGGAGGTAAATGGGTTCACGATTTAATTTCTGGTTCTTCAGGAAATAGTTTTCGTTGTGCATGAGCTATAAAAGGTAATGTTTGAAGTCACGCCATGCAAATGGGCACGTTCGAGAATTTGATATAATAATAAGGTGTCTATTCATTCTTGTTTTATCATCTTACTCGTTTATGCAGCGCGATGGAAGCAGTCGAACTGCTGGCGCTCTCTAGCGGCTCGGCCAGCAGCCTCTCCAGCCGCCCGATCTCCCGGTCCAGCGCCGCTACCTCCCTTTTATACACCTGGACAGAGAAAATAATAATATTGATCAGATCGGCGACGTTCTGAAATGGGATCAAATCAAAAGTACTCGAACCCGTCGATCATGGAATGAATGTGAATGAGGCGCGAGAAGTACTTATGTCAGAGTAGAAGCGAGTGGCGCTCTGTAGTCTCTGCCGCTCATAGGGCGTAATGCAGGTATGTGAAAGAGAAAATACTTCCATAGTTTAAAAGTTTAGAAAAAGGATTAACTACTGCCTGTTACTTTTTCCTTGCACAGGAATGTAAATTGGCAAGTCCCCTATTTTTTCTTCTAGATTATACATCTTCAAGGGTGTGGCAGGCAACTATGGGCTTCCTTCTCTTTGCTTCCGAGGTTATACGACACAGCTGATCAGTCATCGGCGTTATAATGTTGCTTGCAATAGAAATACATAATCTGTGAAGATTTCAATAGTCTAGCTAGCACGATTCGTAAGATGCAGCGTGGTGACAGACGAACGGACGGCTGGACAGCAAAGTCTCAGCTATAGGGTCCCCGTCCCGTTTTCACCAATTGAGTATGGAACTCTAAGATTCATTCACATTGTTTAGACTTAACCAAACGACGATTTTGACCAGGTCCGAAAGGGAACCAACCTTGTTCTGGATCTCGATTCGGAAATGCAACTCTTGCGTCTCGTCGGTGACGAAGCGGCGCGTCTTGCACTCCAGCCGGAGTCCCAGGCTTTGGATCACGGGGTCGTCTTCAGCTGGAAAACAAATGGATGACAATCAAGATGGGATACCTTTCGCCTCTCCGCATCATCACCAGCGGTGTTGATGCTCTGATAGTTCATCATAATCATTTTAGCCATAAGACGTCCACTCCTGAACATAGGCCTCCCCTTCAGACTTCCATGAATACCTGTTGGAAGCGACCTGCATGCAGCGTTTTCCGGCGACCTTTATAGTTAGCCGAACAAAAATCATTACGATCGCGCCTGTGTTCCCAAATGGGTTAGGCATTGTTCCCAAGTGGGGTAGCATAATAGTGACAGGTTGTCGAAGGAGTTATACTGCTGGACGCTAGGTGGTGCTAGGGTAGCTACACTCTGCATGCGTCGAACGACTCATTGTGATCACCGCATAATTCCCACTGACTCATAAAAGTGAGAATCGCGAAATTTAAAAACATTAAATACTTACATTTACTCCTAATAGCAATAATCTTCGGCAGAAACAGCAAACAGAGCGTTGACGTGGTAGTGATGAGGATCAGACTCGTGATTGTGATGTAGGCTAGAGTAGCCCTTTCAGAGATGATGGTTCCTATCACAACCACACTGGTGCTGGTGATGACCACAGAGTAGACGCTGATGCCGATGTACTTGGAGTCGTTCAGGGCTGAGATCTTCACGTTCCTCGTCTCCCAGGCCATGTAGACCCCCACGAGGAGCAGCAGGCCTTTGTAGGCGTACAGCGCGCAGAGCCAGCCCGTCGTGTTTTGGGATTTGCACACTTCTATCTGGAAGGGAGATGAGGCCTTATTTGCTAGCTGATTTAACGCTTCGATATCCTTTTGTGAAAGAATCGAAGGACGACTTAGTAAGAAAAGTAGGTTTCATTATACTGGGAGGGTCGAGATTCAAAATCACATGCATACATCACGCCTGTGTTCCTTTGGTAGGCAGAGCATACGAAACATGACAGACAAAACCATGATTACTTCACGCTTCGCAGACACTTCTTAGCATAATTTTAGGTTGATAAAATTAGCCTATGAAATCGCGACCTCAATGTGTCTATACCTAGTTAGAATTTTGTATCACTCTGTAGAATAAGCTGAGGGAAAGTCTCCAATAGAGAGATCTCTCCAGACAGATGTTATGCCTGGGGACCGAAGTCCACAGAGAGAAAGTTGGAAGTTGTATTTATATGCAATCGATCTTCGAAACTTCGCTAGCGCGATGTAGAATACAGTTACAGTTGATGACGTTTGTGGAAGTTCTACTACTGTACGATTGGTTGCGCTAGGGTCTCTACAGATACCTTGTTAATAAATGATCCATTGTCAATGTGCCATTTGGCAGTTCACATGAATAATCCAAGCCACTCAGCTTTACCTGTGGCTGGTACACGACGCTCCGGTCGGCCGCGCTGATCTCCTGCGTGAGGTTCTTGAGCTGGCGCTGCATGGGGTCCAGCGCGGCCCACAGGGTGACCAGCACGCCGTCCAGCACCAGCAGCGCCAGCACCAGCGAGATGAGCGGCGTGTCCTGCAGCAGCTTGGTCTTACACACGCCGCTGCGGTTGCTGAGGACACACTCTGACATTAATTCTTTTGTAAATGTACCGTGTGTTATGTACCCCAATTGTCGTCATGACGATCGAAATACCATTCACTCTCGTCTGCGTTAACACATTCACGACCAAGCCTAAAATTAAGTACCTAATCTGCGCGGAACCGAGTAGCCTGTAGCTAGTGCTGCATGAACTCGGCTAGCGGGTTCTCGGCGTCTAGGGAACTTTATTAAGAACCTAAGAGCCCGGTCCTTGATCCTGAATGTGTTAATACGTTGAATTAATACGCATGTTTGTATGGGAACTGAGGCAGCGCCTCCCAACGGCACGTTTACACAACAGAACTGTCGTGATCGACAAGATAAGTCGCGTTCCCATACAAGCTCATGCGTATTAACGCAGACGAGTGACACGTCTGATCGTAATGACAACGCTTTGGGTAGGTACTGTAGGTATGTATGATATCTGAGGGATTTGTGGTAGGGGCGAACGGTTTTCTTTATTAAGTCGCTGACCTGATAAATATCCTGTGGACTCTGTAGGTCTTAGCGAACATGGAACCGAAAGCCAGAGAGAACCCTGCTGAGAGAATGTAGACTCTGCCCTGGAAACAAGAAACAGAATAAATGTTGAGGAGTAGTCAGTTCGATCTTCGAAACTTCGTAGTGCGATGTAGAACGCTTTGACAGTTGATGACGTTTGTGGAAGTTCTACTACCGGACAATAGGTGGCGCTAGGGTCGCTACACATACATACATTACGCATGTATTCCCAAATGAAGTAGGCTAAGACTATTTCGAAACCACTTCTAGCGTAATTTTAGGTTCAGCAACAGATGGAAAAGGTATAATAGTGACAAGTTGCTAGCCTGTCGCTTAAAGCATACCTAAACCTATTTCCTTAGTATCCTCTTACGAAATCCACGAAAGATGAGAGGTGTTATTCTAACCCGACACCACACTGTAATTTTCAATGCTATAATTATTTAATATATTCAATATCACGATTAACCATCTGATTACCCTGAAAATGCTACACGTGGCACTGGATTTTTGAATTCATGTGCTCTGCCTACCCCTCTTGGGAATACAGGCGTGAGAATATGTATGTATGTATGTATAATTATTTAAATTAGGTAACCCTTCATGTCGCATTGTTTAGTGCTCTGCAATTTTGAGTGACGTCACTTCGTCGTACAACTTTTACCACGGCGCGACGCCACAAGTGCCCACTCTGGAAGTTTGATGATACACCTTTGTCGATGTTAAATTTATTAGACGACCCTAAATACACGTCTCTATTTTTCCATAATCTAACTACCTAACTACCTAATTAGAATGATATACTTTTAACCGAGTACATATTCTATTTGAAATCCCAATAATTACGCTTCTGAACAACCAGCACAGACCTTCTAATATTCCATATTTACAGACGTATAAATCTCGCATAGTTTTCTTGGAACAATGGGCCGTAAGAGGGATAATCTGGCTGTGACATAGGTAGACAACGAACTGTCGCCCGCCACTTTTCCCATTTTTCGTGACCCCCATTACGCATTCTGAGATCGTAGCGTAACATTTCTCACGTGTACTTATGCAAATCTTAACGGAACATTGTCTATTGCCCTTCAAGATCACATTAGACTCTAGAAAGTCACTGATGTAGAGGATCTAAACATTTTCTGTTAAGTCATAATTGTAACAATTTGATAAATATAAAGTTAATGAATAAAGCTGTAAAGAACTTGTTCTCCTTCTGTCTATTCCTATCCTGAATACAGTAGGTACAAATTCTGGCGACAGTCCCCTGGGTATGAGAGGTGGTGGAGGAGGTGAGGCAGCACGATAGTTTCTAACGATGTTATTGTAGGAATGTCGGAAATGCAATAAATTATAGATTTTTATATAACTAATAATTTTATCGAAAAATATCGACATATCGGAACGATTACAGAGAATATTCGTGCTATAAAAACGAAATTATCATACCTACTTGTCTTTTTAGTCTACTTCAATCTTCTGACAGTAATAGATAAATAAAATATACACGGACAATTAAAAATTACAAAAAGTATACTTAATTGACATTTTTATTCTAAGTATTTTACTCAAACTTGAAACCCCTCGCGACCCCCTTGCAGATATCTTACGCCCGAGGAATCGCGACCGTCAGGATAAAAAATACTGGTGTAAACTGTAGGTAACCGAACTTACAGTACACATAGCGGAGAACGGCACGTAAGATGGCAACGTGGCATTGTCCACCCCGAGCAGCGCCACCGCGGTGTACACCAGCACGCAGCCAATCAGCGTCATGTTGTTTAAGCGGGGCGACGACAGCTTTATGGACCTGGAACATACAATTCCATACAATACAAAAAAAAAATCAATTTGATTTGCCGTGTGGTGTCGGGATAGAATAACACCTCTCCATTTCTTCCGTGGATGTCGTAAGAGGCGACTAAGGAAATAGGTTTAGGTATGTTTTAGGCGACAGCCTAGCAACCTGTCACTATAATACCTCTTCCATCTTTACAAACCTAAAACTATGCTAGATAGAAGTGGCTGCGAAGCGTGTTACAGTCATAATCATGGTTTTGTCTATGTCACGTTTCGTGTGCTCTGCCTACCCCATTTGGAAACACAGGCGTGATTTTATGTATGTACAATTTGAATCACAGAAATTAAAACGCACGGAGACACTAGGATGTCTTATCGCTACTAAATGATATCTTCCAGGTAGGTAGTAAACGTGATTGGTCATGGTTTTTAACCGACTTCAAAAAGAGGAAGTTCTCAATTCGACCTTTTTTTTTTTTTTTTTTTTTTTTTTTTTTTTTTTTT
>BHDV01001223.1:327054-340354 GCA_005406045.1 Adoxophyes honmai
TAGCGCGTTCAAACAAACAAACAAACTCTTCAGCTTTATTATATTAGTATAGATTTGAAGTCGTTTTTTTTTTGTTTAAAATTATAATTATTCTTATTGATATTATGTCAATTATAATACCTTTGTAATTTCCGTAATTACCTTTGCTCAATTTTTTTTTATTAAATGTGTGGACCGCGAATGTCATTTCATGTCTTAAAATGGACCCCGAGCGAAACTAATTGGTGACCTCTGGTGTAGCTGCATATGGCATAGGTTTGCGATACACAGGGAGCATTGACCTGAAAAGCGATGAAACATTTGTCCCACAAGGCTAATAACGAAAATTTTCAGGAAAATTTTCACATGGATTTTCAAACGCGTATACCGAACCACTGGTTATAATGTTGGCGTGTTGTGTCGGGATAGAATATCACCTTTCCATGTCTTCCGTGAATGTCATAAGAGGCGACTAAGGAAATAGGTTTAGGTATGATTTAGGCGACAGGCTAGCAACCTGTCACTAGGGGAAGGCGGGGTTCAAAGTGCCGCGGGTAGGTAGTGCCGATGGGATTTGCTCAGCGAAGAAAAGACATAGGTAGATTCTGTTGTTACATCTAGAAATCCTTTACCAGCGCGGACAACCTGCAGCCATTTTAGTTGCATCAGCGCCACGGTTTCAGTAGTTAACAGCCACATGCCCTTCCAATGTCAAGGAAGTAAATATTTTCGTGTTCATACTTTTTGGTCTAATATTTATATTTTTACGCTATCGTTTTGAATATTTTTGTTAAAGTGTGCACAATTTATTGCAGAATTGTAAGGTCAATGTAATATATCACTACATTCCATACTTTTTTTTTTAATTTATTTAAAGGTGACTATGTTGCTAACGGGGTAGAAAGTGCCTGAAATTGGGGGCTAATTGTGCCGCGGCACAATCAACCCCGTATGAGGCACAACTATATTTTTTACTTATGGAATAGTAAATATTCAGTAACGTTGTTATATTGTTTTGTTTGGTGGATTAAGATGACATATAATAATAATTTTGTTACGAATAAATGAGTAGGTATGAATATAATATTTCAAGAATTTGCAGAGCAAACTTTCTAAATTATCACTCGCAATAACAACCTTTGAAGAGGCACAGAGTCAGATACTCGCATTACAGCCTGCTATGATGATCCTCAACCAGGAACATCTAAAGATCCCATTGTCTCGCCAGAAAAGCATTAGACCGCAGCGCTGCCCAAAACTCCACCTCGAGTGTTAACAAGAAATAAGCTAAGGATTAGAAAGAGCGATGTTCTTACTGATACCTACCCGGGAATAGAACGCGATAGCTGGAGAACAAGCTCATGAAAAGAAAATCGGAGAAAAAGTTGACATCAGGCAGGTGAAAGGTAAAGGAAAATAATTTCAGTCTAAAGGAGGAAATGGCACGAAAAATTCCGGTGAAAGAAGAGTTTTTTAAAAAGAAAATGAAGACGAAGAAGATTATTTTTGCATTATTTTGCTGTGACTCATATGCTAGCTTGGAATCAACAGAGCGGTGGAGCCAAAGTGCATCCTTGGTGAGAAATGTATGTCATAAACTGCTGTTGCTTAAACAGCATTTCCAGTTACTTTTACTCAAGAAAGTAATTCAAAATTACCTACATATAAATTAAAATAATACATTATTACGATTGATTAATATAAATAAGACATTATTTACTTTTTTGTTTACTAAATACAACTGCCCTAGTTGATTTGACCTCATTATAACGTACAACTGTAAAATGCATGTTTAAGCTAATGTTAGTTACACATTGTTAATGTTTGATAAATAAATACACTTTATTTGGAAAATAAAGGCATATTTTTGATTTAAAATCCATCTAAATCGATTATACTTGCTGTAAATATACACGGCACAACTTGCCTCACCATCGGCACAACACGCCCCCTGACGGGGTAAATTGTGCCCCTCTGACTTTTTGTAAAAAATGGCTTATAAAATATTTTGTGCTAGATATACCCTAAAACAGAATATAGTTACAGAAACTACATTAAATTTAGTAACAGATAACCTGCAGAGCATTAGTCTAACACTCACACTCTTCGTAATATCTTCATTTTTCTTAAATTCGGCACGTTTAACCCCGCACGTTTTATTGAGACCGACAAAAAAAGAGGATAGAATAAACATTTCACGTTTTCCCCTGCCTATCCCTTTGGGAACAGACGTGATTGTATGTATGAGACATCAACATACCTCCTCTTGCTATAATGCAAGTTGAACGCCAAGAAGCCAACAGCCAGCGCGACGCCAGCCGCCGCCAGCGCCGCCACGGCCAGCCGCGCCGGCGCCCAGACCGAGTCCACGCGCAGCACGAGCACGCGGCGCGCGGCCGGCACGCCGCCGCCCCACTGCGCGCGCGCGCAGCCCCCGCACGCCATGCGACGGCCGTGCGTGTATAGCGCTACCGTTTTTGGCCGTCCGCCTGTTTATAGAAAAGCATTTTTTTTAATATGTACCATTTGGTATACATTTGGCACGATTTTAGAGAGAGAGAGAGAGAGAGAGAGAGAGAGAGAGAGAGAGAGAGAGAGAGAGTTAAGAGACCAAATTCGCGCGATACTTTTTCCACATAAAAAGTAAGTACTTAGCTACTCTCTCTCTAAAATCGTGCCAAGTTGTATGCGAATAGTAGGTATATACTTACTACCTGTATGAAAATTAGGGCGTTCTCAATTTTTTTTAAACAATAAGTAGTCATACAATGTGTCATTTTATTATAGTGTAGGTATATGTTGCAGGAAAATGAACAAAACAAAGGTTTGAATCTGTAAGGGATTTGATTAAATCACACAGGATGACAAAATGGCGCATCGACTTCATCATCCCTCTGGAAAAATTCATTTAACCAAATCTGTTTAATAAGTCTCATTTATGCAACTGCTTTTCGATGCTTTGTTAGCGCTATTCAGAACATTTTGACAGTGGATGACATTAGAACTAGATGAAGTTTGTAAAAGAAACAGTTCTACTACTCGATAATAGATGGCGCTAGGGGACACTACAAGTTCAGTCTATCTCCTTTCTTTTTACACTTTCTAAACCTCAAATTAAAAATTAAATATAAAAAAAACCGAAAACCAGCGCTGGCATTCAAAACCAGTATTTGCTGAGTTCGGTGCCCATTGTCATGGTGTACACATTTATGTTTTATATTTTTATTTTCATTTTGTATTTTTTTTTATCCTTTTATTTTTTTATCTTTACTTATGGCAATAAAGTGTTTTTCTTTCTTTCTTTCTTACTTTCTTTCTTTCTTTCTTTCAAATGAAAAAAACAAAAAGAAAACATTTTCGTGAAGAGAATTTGTGTTTACCTTGAATCTGATAAAAAGCTGACGTTCCAACCCTGTCTGCACCATTGAAAGATACTGGTCCCTGTAGAAAAATGCAATAATTAGTGCATCCAAAAATTAAAAAGCTTCTACAGAACTGAATACTTATGATTATGACAGACTCAGTGGTCGTTGGTTGAAACTTCATTGAAATCATTTTAAAGGTTTGACGTTGTCACTGTACAGATTGGTTTAACATATGTTAAAAGTACTTATTAGTTTATAGAGCCCTTACTTTTTCAATGAATTTTCACCAATTACAATGGGGAATGCTTAGCTTTAAAGATACATACAGAGTGTTTAGTGCATCGTGTGCCTAAGTAAATTGGCGGATAGAAAGGGTCATGCGCTAAACATCAGGCTGTATTATCAAAAAACTGTGTTTCCTGTGTGGTGTCGGGATAGAATAACACCTCTTCATATCTTTCGTGTATGTCGTAAGAGGGGACAAAGGA
The DNA here is from genome assembly GCA_005406045.1 of Adoxophyes honmai. Taxonomy (NCBI): domain Eukaryota; kingdom Metazoa; phylum Arthropoda; class Insecta; order Lepidoptera; family Tortricidae; genus Adoxophyes; species Adoxophyes honmai. Next base: position 330,887 of record BHDV01001223.1, read on the forward strand.
ATTTGGTCAAGCTTTATTTCAGGCGGTAGGCTAGCAACCTGTCACTATTACTCCTGCCAACTCAAAACTCATAAAAATACGCTAGAAGCGGCCACTGCACGTGAAATAGTCATGGTTTTGTCTATGTAACATTTTGTGTACTATGCCTACCCCATTTAGGATTACAGGCGTGATATATATATTCTATTTACCTACCGAGACCCCCAAGAAGCTCAGGTTCGCCAGCTGATTCAAGAACTCCTCCGCCATATCCTTCCTGTTGTAGTCGAAGTGGCTCAACCCCAGCATAGCGCCTCCTTTTAAAAGGGTTCCATTGTGGTGCGTCATCTCAAGGCTGCGCCAGAGTTGTTCGGCTTTGGAGAGCGAGAGGGCAATAGCCCACACGGCGTCGTAGGTTTGCGGGGCGAATGGGGAGACCGTTACGCCCGCTGCTGCCATCTCGCGGTGGAACATTTCGTTAGTCTGTGGAGGGTATACCACAGATTATAAATGTGGTCGTTCAGATTAGAAGTCAGAAACTAAAAGGCATTACGAAAATCTGTTATGAACCTATACTTATTACTTGACTATTTTTCGCAATAAAAGGTAGCCTATGTGACCTATGTCCTTTCTCAGGGTCTAAAGATTGTCTGTGCCAAAATTTCATCAAAATCGGTTGAGTGGTTAAGCGGGAAAACGTAACAGACAGACAGAGTTACTTTCGCATTTATAAATTACTAGCTTTTGCCCGCGGCTCCACTCGCGTTAAATTCGGGGTATCACAGAAGAGATAGCACACATACCAATTTTATAGCTTTCTACATTGAAAACTTCCACTCCTCACTTTAGGGAAATGGGGGGTTTTGAAGAGACAAAATGTAGCCTATGTCACTCTCCATGCCCTAAACTATCTCTACCTAAAAAATCACGTCAATGCATCGCTCCGTTTAGCCGTGAAAGACGGACAAACAAACAAACAAACAAACACACTTTCACATTTATATATTGGTACGGAAGTAGGGATGTACACAACCTACACAGTACCTGACTTTATCTTTCTGTGTAACGCTTTGTAAGTCCTGCCAACCCCTTTTGGGAATTCAAGTCATTAAATATGTAAAGTTCCCCGTGTGGTGCCGGGTTAGAATAGCACTTTACCCTTTCTTCCCGTGGATGTCGTAAGAGTCGACTCTGGGAAAGGGTTAGTGTATTGTGGGCGATGGGCTAGCAACCTGTCACCGCAATATCACTTTTAACCATCTGGCTACCCTGAATTTGCTAAACGTGGCACTGGATTTTTGAATTCATGTGCTCTGCCTACCCCTCATGGGAATACAGGCGTGAGAATATGTATGTATGTATGTATGTAAATATGTAAGTCATTCGTATGCTACGTAATGCTTTGCAAAATTTAGATCGGACGACTGCAAAAACTTTGCTAAAAACTCGCTCAAACATAAAGTAACAAAACAAAATACTTATCAACGATTATCTGACGAACGGGCTAATTAGAACGACTATTTTCGCATGCCTTTGTCTGTCATTGACAATTAACACCAAGATTGTGTGTTCTGTGGATGGCGTCTACACTTGTCCGGTTCGTAAACACAACCGCAGCAGCATGACGTGAAGGAGTGTTGTCGATATCAGTCCTTTAGCACGACAGGGCGCGAGTAGAGATACGCGCGAGATAGACTGTACCCGTCACTGTCTAACTATAGACGTCAGAAAGTGACAGGTGGACTATCCCGTGCGCGACGCGACTAGAGCGTGTTGCCGTGCTAAGCCTTCTGAGCGTCTAGTATATTCAAAACGATCATGGATTCGATAACGATTTCGTTTGCGAATCAACGCGGAATTGTACGGAGACGTGTTGATCGCGTCAGTTGTGGAAACGTTCCGCTGGCGGCGCTGTCTTAGTTTCCGTACAATTTGGCGATAATTCGCAAACGGAATTGTTAACGACTCCATGATCATTTTGATCACACTAGGCGCTGTGCAGCGGCTGCGTGCGGTCGAGATCGAAATGCCTCGTTTTAATCCGACCCCAATAATCCGTCACAGAAAGCCCCCACTGAATAACATCGAGTCTAACCTAAAAACCGGTGTTACAAAATAAATATTTAATTGGCGAACCACAAGGACAAATGATCGCGCTGTCACCTAGATTTATCGTCTAATCCGGGGCTGAATAAAACATGAACTAACTGAAAGCGGGTTTACACCCGGCTTGTTATAGTTGCGTTATTTACCCGGGATTGTGGGGTAGGGCTGGCACTCACTCACTTTTGAAAAATGACGAAATCGTTATCGTTTCATGACCATTTTGATTACACTAGACGCTCTGGTCTACGTTGTGCATCAGCTACAGTGGTATATCCTCCAGTAGGGCTAAGAACTGATCCGAAAGTTGTCAAGCTGCTCTCGATAGGACGGGATTTCTTATCCGACTTATTTCATGACTGAAGCATTGTGAGGTTTGTGAGGCTCTTGCTCCCAAATATGCCACCATCGCACGCTTAGTGGAATATCGAGCTATTGCGAAATGTGTCACTTCTCGACACCAGACATAATCAATCTATAGTTTAGTTCTGTGACATGTCGTGTTTTGTGTTAAGATAGTATACTACCATACGTGCAAATGTACGCAACATAACCGTCTGGCGTCGAGATTTGAATATTTCATTTCTTCCGTGGATGCCGTAAGACGTGACAGCCTAGTAAGTCACTCTAGTACCATTTTAAACTAATTCATAACCCCAGGTTTCTAACTACATTGTTATTTGCATTTTCAAATGCATATGTCAACGGATTTTTTTAAAGGACCCCGTACCTAAAGTATGGAAAATGTGGTTTCAGTAAAAAATTCTGAAATTTTGATATGTTATAGATTTCAGTGCCCTGAATAAAAGTCTATATGGGTGCAACCACGGTTTCCGGGCCCCTTTCCATTTTATGCTCGATTTCGTACAGTCAGCTGCAGAGAAAAGTAACCCCCCGCCCATACAATGTTGCATTACTAGAGGGTTACTTTTCTCTGCAGCTGTTGGTACATTCTTCTAAATTCAGATATCTATGTATATCGTATCGATCTTGATTTGTTTGTGTAATTGAATATTTGCAACAATTAAAAGGATAGTCGAAGCATAAAAATACGTTCTTATTTCAATCCGAACCACGACAACCATGGAAGACGATGACTCTGGAACCGCTCCTCCACACCCAGCCCGACAAGTATATTTTGAAATCATACATTTAGGTAGGTATAACCGATTCGTCAATCACGTGCGTATGAAGTTGACATTGCAGCCGTCTTATGTCTTTAACTTGTCAGCATTATCACAATATAGGTTCAAACTGTCAATTGTTTAAATAAATAGACCCGAATTGGAACTTAGTACTACTTTGTTAATTATATTTATCGAGCAGAACATGGAAAGGGACCCGCAAACCGTGGTTGCACCCATATAGACTTTTAATCAGGGCACTGAAATCTATAACATATCGAAATTTCAGAATATTTGACTGAAACCACAATTTCCATACTTTAGGTACGGGGTCCTTTAGAATTCGATTTGGAATTGGAATACAGTTGGCAGCCCTGGTGTTTGAAAAAGATCCAAACTTAGTAATACTCGACGGGTAGACGGCAAATGTTTTGTTCGGCCTTTTAGCGTCGAGGTGGCTGGCTTACATCCATTATGTATGTCTTGAAAGCGATCGAACCGCGCAACTTATGTTTGAGCTGAAGGATTAGGCGGTTTTGAGCTCGGAATCTGTTTTACGGTAAAAAGGTAAGTGAGTGTCCTACTATACAGGGTGGCCCGAAAATTATCGTAAATATTGTAAACAGTGGTTCGGTATATGCGTCTGAAAACCCCTGTAAAATATTTCCTGATTTTTTTAAATAATTGACCTCGTGATCGACGGCATCAATCGATGATAGAATGGAATAGTCGACGTCGATCGATAATTTCTACCAGATCAATCGGTACATCGTCGATTGACGATAGTAGAACGAAAAATAGCAGGGTTAATCGATCAGCGTCGACCGGTGTCATCGACTGGCAATTAAAGTTCCTGTGATATTTTTATATTTTAATGTTAGGTGGCGGGTAGGTTTAGTTTTTTAGTAAATAAACCAGTCAGTCGATAACCTGCGCCTTTCATTGACGTCTCAGTTACCAGACCAATCGATCTGTCGCAGGCGGATTGTATAAACCGTCGTTTTACATAACGGCTAGGCGTTTTGCAACACAGCGCCGTTTTGTAATGCGGCGACTCAACGTTCAGCCGGATTGTTATTGCGATACGTTCTTCAATAAGGCGGCCCACGTTTAGCCGGATTGTACTACTACTTAAATTGTAGGGTAACAATACTTACAAAATAAAGAATGCTAAATAAAATAAATATAAATAAAATAAACTAACCTAACCTAACCTAATCTAATGTAATCTAACCTAACCTAACCTATTAAAACCTCTAAATCCTCTACTGTTTATGTTAGGCAGCGGCACGAGTGTTAAAAATCTGAACTAAAAACGACAAAGTGGCGGCTAATCTCCCGCCGTATTACATTCTGCCTAGCCGTAATGAATAACGTTTAGCGCCGAATTAATTCCGGCGGTTTTTTATTCAGCCGCATTCAATCCGGCTAAACGTTGAGCCGCCGCATTACAAAACGGCGCTTTTTTTCAAAACGGCTAGGCGTAATGTAAAACGGCGGATTTTACAATCCGCCTTCGACAGATCAACTTCGATCGACGTTGACCGATGCCGTCGATCGACGATCGGTCGATTGGTCTTGCTCTTAGGCTTACCAGTCCGGAGTAGGCCACCGCGTCGCCGACGATGCCTCTGTGCGCGGTGACGGACACGAGGCCCTCGAGCGCGGCGGCCAGCTGTGCGCGCGCGCAGGGCGGCGCGGCGCGCACGCGGGGAGGAGCGCCCGCCACCACCCACGCGTACTCTGCGCCCCACATACCTAGCTTGAAGGCCTGGAGAAAAAAAACAAAACGATTCTTACAATAGGGTCTTTGACAACAGTAAAAATAAACTATAATTTGTGGCCATCCTAACAGATTATAGGAAAATTAAACATATTTCACTTTCTTTTGTTCAGAATATTATGCATTTTTAGAGTATTTTGTTCTATTAATTTCTAATATTCGTTAATAATGTATCTGTGACTGAAACGCTTGCGATTGATTGATGACGTCACATACCATGAAAGTTATCTGTGGTCAAAGTGGACATTGATAATTTGACATGACAATTTTGACAGCTTCTTTGTGTGGTGCCTTTGTTTACTTGCATTTGACGTCAAACACCGTTTTTGGCGTGAGTTTGAGAATTTGAACTTTAACATTTATTTTCTTTGTTAATACAGACAAGAATCCGGAAATACTAATATATCGTGTTTATTACATAATGAAGAATTTATTAAAAATATATTTCAAAAATGTTCAAAAACCCTATTCCGTGCTTCAAATACATTGAGCTTGAATTTGAAGGTCGTATAAACATCATCAGCCTACATACGTCCCACTACAGGGCACAGGCCTCCTCTCAGTATGAGAGGGCTCGGGCTACAGTTCCCACGCGGGCCCAGTGCGGATTGGGAACTTCACACATAACGTTGAATTACTTCGTTGCTGTGCGCAGGTTTCCTCACGATGTTTTCCTTCACCGAATAAGCTCGTGATAAATATCAAATTCGATATCGCACATAGATTCCGAAAAATTCAGAGGTGCGAGCCAGGGGTTTGAACCCAGGACCTTCTGCTTGAGAGGTCACAGGTCGAACCGCTGGGCTACCACGGTCGTATAAACAGTATTTCAAATGGTTAGTCGTATTTGGCTTGGCATCTAAGATATTGCTGTGTGGTGTCGGGTTTAGAATAACGTCTCTGTTGCTTCCGTGGATGTCGTAAGAGGCGACTAAGGAAATAGGTTTAGCTACGCTTTAGGCAACAGGCTAACTAGCAACCTGTCCCTATTTTACTTCTTCCATCTTTTTTCAAACCTAAAATTATGCTGGAAGTGGCTGCAGAGCATGGTTTTGTCTATCTAGTGTTTCGTGTGCTCTGCCTACCCCATTAGGGATAGGCGTGACGTATGTATGCATGTATTTTTAGTAAATAAACTTTTTGTCGAGTTTCTTGCGGCGCATTCTTGTCAATCACGACTTTACGAAGCGCTTATGTAGACTAAAGGAGGCCATCACGTCCTTCTTGCATAAATACATTGATTTAGATTTTTGAAAAGCTTCATTTCTGTACATACAAAGATCCAAAAAAACATTTACTTTTTAATGAAATGAGTCCGCGGAAAAAGTAAAACAATGCCAACCCAAGAGTTTCATGAACAAGGGTTTCCTACAACTTCGTTACTGGTTTAGTTAAATAGTAACACGGCTAGTGACTACAACAGAAAGCTGTGTGAACTGAGAGCTGCAAAACACTTTTACTCAGTTGTTAGCAATTATTTGACTTGTTCTTTGTTTTATACGAATGAATTCGCTTTTCTCTAAAGACTCTGGCTAGTTGTAGAAATGATTCAATTTACTTTAAATCGGGTTTCAAATGCTACAAGCTGTAAGAGACTTTCTGAGCAAAATTTCACATACATACATACATACATTTCTCACGCCTGTATTCCCAAGAGGGGTAGGCAGAGCACATGAATTCATAAATTCAGTGCCACGTCTAGCAATTTCAGGGTATCCAGATGGTTAAACGTGATATTGCAGTGGCAGGTTGCTAGCCCATCGCCCACAATACACTAACCCTTTCCCAGAGTCGACTCTTACGAGTCTTACGACACCCACGAGAAGAAAGGGGGAGGTGCTATTCTAACCTGGCACCACACGGGGGTTGTAGTTATGAAGCCACACAAATATAAAAAAAATCCGACCAAGTGCGAGTCAAACCCGCCCTCGAAGGGTTCCGTACCAAAATTTGCAAAAAGTCACTATTGTTGTATGAGAGCCCCCTTAAATATTTATTTTATTTTATTTTTAGTATTTTTGCATTGTATTGTATTGTATGACTCTTTATTACACATAAAATAATTACAGAAAAACAGGATACAGGATTACAGCTTCATGTACAAAGGCGAACTTATTCCCGAGGGGATCTCTACCAGTTAACCTTCAGGCGATTGACAGGATTATTTGTTGTTACAGCGGCAATAGAAATACATCATCTGTAAAAATTTAAACTGTCTGGCAGACTCTAGCTATAACCGCTCTTGAGATACAGCCTGGTGACAGACGCACGGACGGATGGACGCAAAGTCTCAGTAATAGGGTCCCAATAGGTAAAACCCAAAAGGTAATTATGGGTTACATTGCTGTCAGGTCAGGTAAGACAGCGACAGCTCGCGAGTTGAAAACAACGTAAAAATCAAATACCTAATATAATTTTAATTTTTGTGTTTCATCGCACTTTGGGGATTACGCTAATTCGATCTGTTAACTGTAATCAAAACATTTTTATATTTTAAGAGGAATAATGTACCTATGCCTATGATTAAAGCCAACAATAATCTCAATTGTCGAAACTCCCCTCTACTAATTCATGGCGAAACTACAAAAGCACGGAAAACATCCCCAGAAATACAAAATGGAACAACGGCAACGCAATTATATCAGGAGTTGCAACTAATTAAAGGTGATTTAATTTATCTTTGCAGCGGAGCGCATCGCGACTGTTTCTCATTATACCGGCAGTTTCAATTAAGGCTCGCCGTTATACGCGACAAGTGAATTGGATCGCTAAATGATTATCAAATAGGCAGTGGGAAATGGGAATAGAAGTTGTGTTTTTGTCTTTGGTGTGTGGTGTCACGTTTAGAAACACCTCTTCATTTCACGGATGTCGTAAGAGGCGATTACGTTAAAGTTTACTTCAGCCGACATGCTTGCAACCTGTCACTAAAGTACGTCTTAAATTTAAACCTCAATAATACCTACAAAAGTGGCTACGAAACGTGAAATAGCCACGTGTTTATCTACGTTGCGTTCGTACGCTTTGCTTACGCCGTTTGGTAGTGCAGGCATGACGTATATAGGTACGCTTGATTACGTTTTATCTACAATGAAAATACAAGGAGCACTCACGTCTTAAGCCGAAACCTAAGCTGTAGCTTTTTATCTAGGAGCCACGACGAGTACCTACTGCAGACAGACCCAATACAAAGTCAATGTCATTGGATTTGTTCGAAGACGATTCCGCCAAACTTGCTCTTATTGGCCGGCCCAAGATCGCGCGTAACGCTGTGGCTTTTTCCTCTATGGTTATTGGCTCTAGCTACAGTTTCTGTGACGGTTTGAAAGTGTTAAAACACTAACGGTTTGCGGGACTGTGTGGCCATCATTGTTTCTCTCGTGGGTCTGTCCTATATGGCGCCATTGGTCTAAGTGACCAATGCTCTGAGATGTGAGTTATCCATACTTTTTTCATAAGTCTCACTGTAGTTTCATGACAAAATAGTTATTGTCTATTAGTCCAATCAGTTTAGGAAATCATCTCGGAATTCGAGATACCCAGCTGAAAGTTTTGTAAATATTTGCTTATTGACGCCCTAAAAGTTGTCTCAAAACCTACATATTCTAAGGTGTGTGCAACTATTAAATTTCAAGGTCAAAAGTCACAAAAATCGATTTTTTGCCCTTCTGTTGTAAATATCTCATTTCCTATGGATTTTTGCTATTTGTGTTTCTTAGCAATATTGTAGAATACAAAATTCTCTACAAATTTTGCGTCAAATTTTTTTTATACGGTGAACCGCTTGCGAGATATAGGTCGGAGAGCGCGCGGTCACAGCATCACTTAAGGCCTTGGGTACTTCGATGGCCAAAACGACACGGATATTGTAAAACTTCAAAATGCTGCAGAAGTTGATGGTCGGGGGCACGGCCGTGCCCCCACCAAGTCGAGCGCGAAGCAAGCACTGCCGTAAACATAAGAGCCATTGTCAATAACTTGTGACCCCGTTACCTTACATACCTATATGTAATCCAACAAACAAACAACCACCAAAATACACTACTTAAAACCCTTAATAAACTTATTTCCTTAAACATTTGCAGCAAACGGTTGTTCGCAAACTAAAATTGAATTGCGATGTTAGAAGTTATTAAGAGCCGCGTTATCGCCCGAGCTCGCATACAAATGTAGTTTAATTGAGCTTTCAGTTAAGTAAATTGTTTTATTGCTTTTGCTGTACCCACGTTTCAATAAATTAAATAGGGAGCTTCACTGATTGTAGTGAGTTTGGTGATGAAACAAGCGAGGTGAAATTGTTGTACCTACCTAGTACTCTGAGGCGGGGATGTTCCAGATTTTCATGACATCCGCGGATATGGATATGGATGTAAGGCTGGATACGTTAAAAAAAACCGGCAAAGTGCGAATCGGAATCGCGTTCGATAATCGGCGCCACGCGTTTACTGCCGAACCATACCCGCCGCGTCACCTCGCATT
>BHDV01001223.1:349698-367242 GCA_005406045.1 Adoxophyes honmai
AAAAAAAAAAAAAAAAAAAATTAGGTCGAGTTGAGAACCTCCTCCTTTTTGAAGTCGGTTAAAAAAGGAGATCCATTTAACTTATCAAAACAAAATCGTCAAACCATAATAGTTATATACCCGTGTGGTTTCGAGTTTAGAGTAACACATTTCCATTTCTTCCGTGGATGCCGTAAGAGGCGACTAAGGAAATAGGTTAAGGTTTTAGGCGATACGATTGCAACCTGTCACTATTATACCAGCCAACATAAAAACTAAAAACATATGCTTTAAGTTGCCTGGGAACGTTAAATAGTCATGGTTTTGTCTACTAGCACCTTGTGGGATTATTTGACACTTATCTTCACCATTATTATTTCTACCTATTCGCGGTTCTGCACAATATTATATAGTGTGCAGAATCGTGCATAAGAAGAAACAATAATGGCTTAAGAGTCGAATAATCCGTTTCGTGTGCTCTGCCTACCTATGCGTGATGTGTGTATAATAATATCATCCACATAGGCAGCAAACAAGCTCCGCTTGCATTTCAAACGTCCCTAACGTCCGAAAACCACCCAAATATCTCCTCAAGTCCTTTCCAAATACCAGGCCTTTCGTTCACTAAATTCAACCTCTTCCCTTATCCAGCGGTTCCCAAACTGTGTAGAGATTCACCAGTATTTCACGAGAGACATTATGGATCATAAAACACCGTAAGGTTTTATATTGATATTAGTGTCAACTTGTCAAGCTAATAAAAAATATAAAATCACCAAATGTATCGCTTATCAAACTTTTTAAGTGAGGAGTTGTAACGTCACGTTTTGGTAAAAAACGTACCACGTCGTTGATGTCACTCGAAACATCCACGTAACTTTTTGCTTGACAAAAAAAAAAAGTGGGTACAACATCTAACTGACGTGCGGCATACTTTTTGTTGGTAGTTTTGGTACGTATTAGGCTGCGAGTTCAAACCCAATATCTTGTATGATATACTCATACTCATACTCATACTCATTTATTGGTAATATCTTAATTATTACATGTCATTTTATTATTCATATTTTATAATTCGTCGAATATAATTATTGGATTAGGTAATTAATTAAAATCAGGTAATTAAAATTAAAATAATCAGTAAAAATAAGCAAATAATAAATAATAATCAATAAAAACAATAAAACAATGTCAAAACAATTACATTATTACTCAATTATTATATTATTCATTATCATGTCTAAACTTAATAAACTCATCGAACGTGTAGAATGTGTGTTCGAGAAGCCAATTTCTGAGTCTTAATTTAAATGAGTTTAGTGATGGAGCTGAGGTGATCGCCTCAGGCAGTTTATTGTAGACGGTCGGGCCCGCTACATGAGTCGTCCTGGCGGACTTGGCGAGACGTCGCTTGACCGGGCGCAGCCTTTGGGGGTTCCGCAGAGAGTGGGTTGTCATATCCTCACGTTTACTGTATTTGGACAGATTATTGTACACAAATACAGCAATTTGGAATATGACAAGTGAAGGCAGGGTAAGTATACCTAACTCTTTGAAATAGGGTTTCACGGATACATCCTGTCTCACCTGCACGATTGCCCGCACTGCTCTTTTCTGCAGTCGGAATGCGCGCTGCCAGTCCGCGGCGCGCGCCCACAGCTCCGCACCGTACTGCAGCAGCGAGTGCACCGTGGCGAAGTAGCACGCGCGCGCCGCCGGCCGCGGCACGACGCGCGCCAGGCGGCACAGCGCGAAATAAAGGTGATATAAAGTGTTCCCCCGCAAAACGTTTGGGAACCAGCGCATTAAAGAGTCCGCATAGTTATATGGCTCTAAGTCAGTTCAGGCAAATTCCATCAAGGCAGAAATTTGCAGGACGCAGCCTGAGACGGCAGGCAAACTGAATTCAGAGGCAGATTACCTTAATAATCTATTTGGGCTGGGATATTGAATAAGTTGGGTTATATTGAAGCAGAGCTGAAAACCAGGTGGTGCTGGAATATAATAAATTACATTTATATTTTTATACGCGCGTGGTAATAGCCCAAGCCGTTTCGTACTGAGTGGAGGCCGGTCTAGAAATCTGAATTATAAGTGTGAAATTCGAACATTGAACATTAAACTACCGTGAGACTCACTCATGTTGAAAATTTAACGAATAACTCACGTTTTATAAATCGCGTGAACAGAGAGTGTGGACGTGCCTTTACAAAGTAATATTGTGAGTGTTGTGTGCTACCCTATATTTGACAATAATATAAATGACGATAACAACGAAGGTAGTTGTGCGCCGGTATCAGATTCGTCGAGCACGCGCAGTCGTGCGAAGAGAGCGGTGGCGCGCAGTGCGCGTTTGGCAGCAGCAGCCGCCGCGGCTCCAAGATGGAGGGCTACGAATTAGCCTAAAACATGTCGAGCTAAACTCTATTAATAAAACGTGAGTTATTCGTTAAATTTTCAAAATGTGAAATTAGAAAATTTGGCTTTTCATTTTTCTGTGGGAGAAGCGACTAAGAAAAAACTCGAAAATACGTTTTAGGCGACAGGCTTGCAATTCCTCACTATTAGGTATAATGATGTAACGAATGTGTGTTTTTGAACATTCGCGAATGCGAATGCGAATATCTGATATCGACATTCGCGAATGCGAATGCGAATGCGAATATTCAGTTTGTGTTCAAATTTGGCTCCATTTGTATAGTTTGGTGGCAGTCTCGTACTGAACGTTCTAGGCACATTCCGAATCAGACTAGCCAATACTTGTCGAAGTTTTTTAAAAGTAGTTACACTTTATTTAGCTCCGTAACTATTACCATTACTTTTCAAATAGTTTTATTCTAATAAGTACTCATATTCGCAAAAAATCGCGAATGCGAATATTCGTTACATCACTATTAGGTACACCTATTTTCTTTAAGCAAGCAGGTAAAGGTAGAAAGAAATTTTTTTTATGTCTGCATAATGACTTTATGTGTAGGTATGTACCTGTGTTTACGGGCAAGTGTTTTTCGGAGTGACCCGAGAAACAAGTCTAAAAGAAAATTAAGAATAAAAACGCGCTTTGCAGGCAGCATGGTACCGATTAGTGTACCGAAATTTATCATTGGTTGTGTCGGACTAAACTCGATTTGAGTTATACGAATTTTGTATAACGAGTGAGCCTCCAACGCAGTTCCGTGGTTAAAACAGTAATATCGGGTTTTTTAATTCAAAGTTTTTAAATTATATTTTTTAGCACAATGTTGTTTAGTTTTGACATTGACAGTGACAGTATTGACAATGAAGGGCAAATGCTTTTTTGATATTTCTCGCAAAAAAAAACAAATAAGACCTTCAGCGTCAAATACAGATAAGTCGCGAATACGAAGTACCTACAACGTATTTACCATCTTTTATCTGTGTGGTGTTGGGTTAGAATAACACCTTTCCACTTCTTCCGTGGATGTCGTAAGAGGCAACTAAGAAAATGGGTATGCAAGGTTTAGGTATGCTGAAGTATGCTTTAGGTGACAGGCTAGTGTTACCTGTCACTTTTGTAGGTACCTCTTCCATCTGATTTCCTGTTGAAGTCATGCTGTTCCAGTAGAAGTTCTACTACTCAACGCTAGGTGGCGCTAAGAGCTACATCACGACAGCTCACCTGCACAATGTTCCAGTAGGGCACGATCTTGGCGATGCTCTCGGTGACCTCAGATTGTGCTATGCCTGTAGAAGTTCTACTACTCAACACTAGGTGGCGCTAAGAGCTACATCATGACAGCTCACCTGCACAATGTTCCAGTAGGGCACGATCTTGGCGATGCTCTCGGTGACCTCAGATTGTGCTATGCCTGTAGAAGTTCTACTACTTGACGATAGGAGGCGCTAGTAGTCAATGACAGCTCACCTGCACAATGTTCCAGTAGGGCACGATCTTGGGATGCTCTCGGTGACCTCAGATTGTGCTATGCCTGTAGAAGTTCTACTACTTGACGATAGGAGGCGCTAGTAGTCAATGACAGCTCACCTGCACAATGTTCCAGTAGGGCACGATCTTGGCGATGCTCTCGGTGACCTCAGAGCGTGCTATGCTTGTAAGAGTTCTACTACTTGACGATAGGAGGCGCTAGTAGTCAATGACAGCTCACCTGCACAATGTTCCAGTAGGGCACGATCTTGGCGATGCTCTCGGTGACCTCAGAGCATGCTGTGCCGAGTAGCATGACCATCCGCGAATCCCGTTCTGTGTAGAGGGCGTGGAAGAACCGGTCCACGCCCACGCCAGGGTCACACTGGGAACAGACCATCAGTGAGTGAGTGAGGGGCTAAGTGGGTGAGTGAGGGAGCGGGTGAGTGGACGAATGAGTGAATGAGTGAGTTGAAAAATGACTTTGAAGTATTTTTTTTTACAATAATGTAATTAATTTATTCCGGTAATCTGATTAATTACATTGGCAATTAGCCTCCAAGAACTAACCTTAGTATCGTTAGTGATGAGATGCAGCCGGTAGCCAGGAAGGAGTCCTCGCTGGTTGACGTGCTGGACAGCAAGCTGGGCCGCCGCCAGCTCCGAGGCACCCTCAGCGCGGGGGGACGAGCCGATGGACAACTCGAAGAGTCCCAAGATGGACACGATCCGGTTTGAAGTGGTTTTTGAGAGTTCTGTGGAAGAAAAAAGTGTTTAGAAATTCTGAATACATGAGTTTTAACAACGCTTTGTGCCAGTGAGTCTGATGGTTGAAACAAGTTACTAAAAATACCTCAAATAAATAAAAACTTAATGCTATGCATACAATAAAATTCTGTTTTATGTGGTGTCGGGTTTAGAATTACACCTCTCCATTTCTTCCGTGGATGTCGTACGGAAACAGGTTAAGGTAGGTATATTTTTGGTGGCAAGCTAGCAACCTGTCACTATTATACCTGCCTACTTGAAGCCTAGAAAATACGCTAGCAGTGGCCATCAAATGTGAAATAGTAATGGATTTATCTACGTAGCGTTTCGCCTACCCCGTTTGGGGAATACAGGCGTGATGTATGTATCTAAAACTCTGTCACAAAATGTATAATTTAAATAAAAGCTGTGTTCGCCACGAGCACGCCGGCGCCATAGCACCACGCTTTCAGATATTCATTATATCCGAAAACCGATAAACCGCAGGCCTCTGGTGCGTGAAATGAAAATATACTCTGAAATGTACGAAAATACATTATTTTTTAATTCATTTCTCCTTAATCCTGTGAAACATCGAATTTTTTTCAGAAATACTCATTTTCATGAGTATTTGTATCGTCTTTGTATCTGTAAAATACGTTTAAAATGAAATTCCTTTCCTTTTAAAAATAAAAATCCTATTTTGAACTACTTAAGGGACTTTTTCCTTCACGTCTCGTAGTATTTAGATAAATCTATACTAATATTATAAAGCTGAAGAGTTTGTTTCTTTGTTAGTTAGTTAGTTAGTTTGTTTGTTTGTTTGTTTGAACGCGCTAATCTCAGGAACTACTGGTTCGAATTGAAAAATTATTTTTGTGTTGGATAGACCATTTATTGAGGAAGGCTTTAGGCTATATAACATCACGCTGCAATAAATAGGAGCGAAGAGACAGCAAAATGTTGAACAAACGGGGGATATTACCCAAAGTCTCTATTCCACGTGGACGGAGTCGCGGGTACAGCTAGTTTATTATGTAGTGTTTGAAAGCGCGCCCACGATTTTCTTTACGTAATCTTTGTTAGCATTTTGATGGAAATTTGAGTGGAATAAACACTTCCCTACGACTTAATGAATTAGTAAAACAACCGTCTTAATGAGGGCGGTTAAAAATGACGTCGGCAATAAATCCGGGCCTCATACAACGTAACGAAGCGACGGTAAATGGATTAACAAGCGACGGATAAGGTTGGCTCGCAGAAGATAAACAAGAACAGTAAATACGCTGCAATGGGTCCACTCTTGGCATCAAGTGTTGGAGCGTTTTGAGTAGGGCGTCGGCTGAAAAACAGCGCTGCATGGTGCTCGCGGTGGGGCCAGCGGCACATGCTGACGCCGAAGCCCATTGCCACTATAGTTGTATTTTTGTAACATACGAATTATATGTATAAGAAGTTGTGACAGTAAATTATTTTTCTTTCTTTCTTAATGATTTAGAATGCCGAAAATCTGACACTCTGGATTTTTATGGATAAATAGGGCTTTCAAAACACTCGAAAGAGTACCTATATTGTACAACGGATACGTTTATTTTGTACAATAAAGGGTTAAATACATACATACATAAATACAATTTTTTACTCTCTGAGGACTTCAGTCCCCAGGCACACCACACACAAATACAGACACACGTCCTCGAATATACAGGTAGGTACATAAATGCAAAAACAAACAGAAACATTAATTATATTTTGACTGGATTATTAGCCTATCTTTTCGTGTCTCCTAACTAATTTCATATCATCTGTAATAATCTGTTTTTTTTTTTTCAAAGATAGATCAATTCAACGAAGGCTAAAAACGTATCGTACACAGACTGAAGACAGACAAAAAGAACTTTTTATTTATTTATTTATTTATTTATTGTAAAAATGTTTACATGACATTACAGTTTTCACTAATGCGTCACGAAACTTAGACTAATTATTATTATTTTATTAACTTAAAACATCCTCAAGTGCATTGTCAAATAAGTAGGTACATAAGTTAAATTACTGATTCTACCCGATTTACTGTGCGAGGGGTAAAATGTATTAGATCCATTGAAGGGTTATTAGATTTAAGACGTATTAAGTTACTCAGAAGGCGTCGGCGTATATTAGACGGTAAAGGCCTTCGACATATAAAATTACACGTTATGCCATAAATACCCACCGAAATCCCGGTTTCCATGCAAAGGATCAGGTTTTTAGCGATACATTACCGGCTGTAAAGAGAGTGCTGTAAACGGTTGACTGAACGCCGCAATGGACATTGATTACTAAAGGATTCTCTTTCCTAGTCTAAGAGCAGATTTATAGTGTGTGAAATTTCGTGGTTTTGTGTGTTACAAAATTGTACGTTAAGTCATTCGCCTTTACTTGAAACTGTCGAGTTAAATAGTATTTTATATTACAAACACGCGTGAGGTAAGTGTGTATTTAAATGTATGTGTTTTATGTAAGTAGGCCGCAAGGGGCTTTCATACACGTAATTTTTTTATTACTATTATTATTTTCCCGTCCCGTTTCGTCCATTTTGTCCCGTGTGGTGCCGGGTTAGAATAGCACCACCACCTTTCTTCCCGTGGGTGTCGTAAGAGTCGACTCTGGGAAAGGGTTAGTGTATTGTGGGCGACGGGCTATCAACCTGTCACTGCTATATTACGTTTAAACACATTCACTGCCGACAAAATAATAAAATTCATAGCTGGGAGCCAAAGCTGACTATATTGCCAGAGTGGCCGCGCAAAGCACGTCGACTCGCCGCAAGCGCCGGTGGTTTACTGACTCATACAAAATGAACCCGACGCTCGCTCGGATCCGAGTGGTCGGCACCGCACCTTGCCCCCTCCACACTCGGATCCGACTGGCCGGCACTGTATGTGTTAACCATCTGATTACCCTGAAATTGCTAAACGTGGCACTGGATTTTTGAATTCATGTGCTCTGCCTACCCTCTTGGGAATACAGGCGTGATTGTATGTACGTATGTATGTATGTATTATTATTTTCCGTGTGGTGTCGAGTTTTGCATAACACCTCGCTATTTCCTCCGTTGACGTCACAAGAGGCGAAAGGAAATAAGTTGAGGTTTATTTCAGGCGATAGACCTTGTCACTATTACACCTCCCAATTCAAACCCAAAAAAAATACGCTAGAAGTGGACACGAAACGTGAAAGAAAAGTCTACTTTGTATTTGAATCTGGCACACGGATACAAAGCATCTTAACAGTATCTTAACGCATATCTGTCAATATCGCTCCCTATACAATTAAATGAGCTAACACACAGCGCAGATAATCTATATTTCATCGTGAAGTATCTGTTGCCACCGACATATATCGAAAGATAACATTATACGCAGATAAAATGCTATCGTATCTGCGATCTGTGGCACGCTTTACACCCCGTTATTAAATGGATATATATCTGGATCCCTAAAGTTTTTTAACATATTTTTATATTTCCTAACGTTTTATGTCATAATGATCATTTGTCCTAACACTTATATGCCATATTTTTAGTTTTCCTAAACATTTTATTTCAGGAACGATTGTTTTGACACTCCGCTCAGTTCACTCGCTATTTATGGTCATAAAGCAAACCTAACCTATTTGATTTCTAGCCTACCTATTTGATTCCTAACTATTTTTTAATTATGAGAAATGATTGTTATGGCAATTGATCGTTAGTGCTAATGCCCATTAGCACAAAACAGTTCGGGTAAATGATTTTAGGACCTTATTAAATACATCATTTTCAGAGTTTTTCACAGCGTTTTGAAGAATAATCTTCCTCGAGAAAACTTGGCAAAACCACAGGACGTTTTATCCAAGTTCTTAGCCAAGAAAGTTGTGTAGCAGCTATCTATATTATAATTATTAGTTTAACCCCCAGAGGGAATGAAGCTCGGGTTAGTAGGTTAACCAACTCGACCCCTGACCTTCGCAAATCGAATCTAACTGCGGTTAAAAGGTTAAAAGGTTCAGGCCCTATTGTGTGCAGAGCTTCGACGAACTTGACATAAGTGCTAGAAATTGACAGCTAATGATTATGAGAGCTTTTTGATGACACTTCAGACGAAACTACCATCCGCCGATTCACATACATACAATCATGCCTATGTTCCCAAATGAAGTAGGCAGAGTACACGAAACGTCATCATCATCATCAGCCTATATACGTCCTACTGCAGGCCACAGGCCTCCTCTCAGTATGAGAGGGTTTGGGCTATAGTTCCCACGCGGGCCCAGTGCGGATTGGGAACTTCACACACAACGTTGAATTACTTCGTCGCTGTGTGTAGGTTTCCTCACGATGTTTTCCTTCACCGAATAGCTCGTGATAAATATCAAATTCGAAATCGCACATAAATTTCGAAAAATTCAGAGGTGCGAGCCCGGGGTTTGAACCCACGAACCCCTGCTTGAGAGGCCACAGGTCGAACCACTGGGCTATCACGGCTTTTTTCACACGAAACGTGATATAGATAAAACCATGACTTCTCCCCCGTGTGGTACCGGGTTAGAATAGCACCTCCCCCTTTCTGCCCGTGGGTGTCGTAAGAGTCGACTCTGGGAAAGGGTTAGTGTATTGTGGGCGATGGGCTAGCAACCTGTCACTGCAATATCACGTTTAACCATCTGGTTACCCTGAAATTGCTAAACGTGGCACTGGATTTTCGAATTCACGTGCTCTGCCTACCCCTCTTGGGAATACAGGCGTGAGTATATGTATGTATGCATGACTTCTTATTTCACGTTTCACGGCCACTTCCAGCATATTTTTTTACGTTTGGAGCTGGCAGGTATAATAGTGACAGGTTGCTAGCCTGAAATCATTATCTGCAAATACTCGTTATTAAGAGTAGAGATGATAATATCCGTGAGGTGCCTGGCTTAGAATGACACTTCTCCATTTCATCCGTGAGTGTCGTAAAGGTATGCTTTAGGCGACAAGATTACACCTCTTTTGTTTATTTAAACCTAGAATAATGCTAACAGAGGCTTCAGAACTTGAAAATAAACGTGGTTTTGACTTATTAACCTTTCGTGTGCTTTGCCTACCTATTTGGTATGGTGTTTATCCGTACCAATATATAAATGTGAAAGTGTGTTTGTTTGTTTGTTTATTTGTTTGTTTGTTTGTTTGTTTGTCCGTCTTTCACGGTTAAACGGAGCGATGGATTGACGTAATTTTTTAGGTAGAGATAGTTTAGGGCATGGAGAGTGACATAGGCTACATTTTGTCTCTTCCAAACCCCCCATTTCCCTAAAGTGAGGAATAGAAGTTTTCAATATGGAAAGCTATAAAATTGGTATGTGTGCTATCTCTTCTGTGATACCCCGAATTTAACGCGAGCGGAGCCGCGGGCAAAAGCTATAATATTATATTTATGTATCATCAGTTATTTTATCCCTTATTTCGATGCCTTGTTACGCCCATATTATTAAAGCCCTGCATACATTAACAAGCACTCTGAAGGGTATAAAGGTAATTTATTTTAATTCTAAAAACAGAAAATTTCGTTCATATTTTCTTGTCATGTTTTTTCGCCATGTTTTACGATTATTACCTCGTTACGTCGCATTTTAATGGTTTAACTGTGTTGCCTCGCTATGATGGCCTACTGTAACATTACATCGAATAAAATCTTTAACATAAAAGTATGTATATGATTTTAATTTGGTATAGTTTGAAACTAGGTACCCATCACATTTTAATTATATTTTTTGTTTGAATTATACGGGAATATAGAACAAGGGGGTTACAGTTAATTATAATATTTATATTACTTAATTCAATTCGTCTTCTGTATTAATCTAAACAACTATTAGTCCTCCTCTGGTCAGCAGAGCTTCTAGTGTATTCAAAACGTTGATGAATTCGGTATCGAATTCGTTTGCGAATTAACGCGGAATTTTACGGAGACGTGTCGACCGCGGCAGTTGTGCAAAAGTTCAGCTGGCGGCGCTGTCTCAGTAACCATACAATTTTGCGATAAGTAGCAAACGAAATCATTTTTAACACAATAGACGCTCTGATCATGTAGTCTGTCGGATGACGACGATGACAAAATAAAAAAAGGTGAAATAGTAGATTAAAAACTGTTTCAAACAATCAGGAAGCGTTTGTAGTTAGTTATTGAGATACGCATAATTATGCTGCACGAACAAAAAGAGGACTAAGTCGCCCCACAATTCCTTTTCGTCAATTATTCAGACCCTTGAAAAGGTAAAACTGCATTAAATTATATCTGCGTTTCCCAAGTCACTTAATTATCACAAAGTTGAGAGTATTTTGCGGCGGTTTTGAAGATTTTATGTAAATTCATGCCTAAAACTTTTTGGATAATGCTCTAATTTTCCGAGGGTATACGTAGATATTCGTTTCTCTCGTCGATGATCGGTTTTTCATCATTTTTAAATGACATGTCGGTGTTTACGGCTACGGTTGCTCGATTTGGCGTGGGAACTTCCTTCAATCGCAATCGCAATTTCCCTTATACAATGCTGTTATTACAGGTAAATAAAAACCCGGAAAAGAGCACGCTCGATCACGTAGGTCCGTGTTACAAGACCGAGTAGTATCTCAAAAGCGGCGATGTCTTAGAGACTAAGTTTTATTTTTCTAGTTAATTTTACGCAAGTTTAACATACGTAGAATAATTTGAAAATTTTCGCTTCTCTCATTTTTCATTCTGGAATGCAAGTCAAAAAAAAGAAAGAGTGAGAGAGAGAGATAGAGAGATATACATTTCGTTTCCTCTCTGCCTCTCAAAGGTTGGCTGTAAGAGATCCCTTAATGGATAAGTCCGCCTTTGTACTTCGCCATTTCATTTGTATTAAAATTTTTGTTTTTTGTATTTTGTGTTTTTTCCTTTTGTACAATAAAGTGTTTACTTACTTACATTTTACTTACAGAAATTTTACACAGAAAAACATTACTGTCGGGCTTATCTAAAATAAACGTTTAGTAATAAGTAACTTAAAAAAATAGGGCCAAAAAGGCCGCACTCATCGTGATATCGCAGCAAGCCGTAACGCTGATTTTTAGTGTGAAACTAAACTGGAAATTCAAAACTACAAAAAAGTTCTGTTGAATTAAGAACGCGCTTTGCCGCAATTGTTAAAACAATAATTACATGATGTCACAAACGAACACAAAAAGACGGTCAATAAAAAAAAACAGTAACATGTTCGTCATTATCGTTTGTGTTACATTACGGGTACCAAATTATTTTTCCTCAATTAATTGAAGATAATCTCCGGTTTAAATTAGATTAGCAAGAATCCACCCAAACAAACGAAACGTCATTCAACTATTTAGTCCCGGCTTGCCATAGCGGCGTTTCCACAGTTACTCAGTAAAATCGTGATTTTTTAGGATACAGTCCACAAAGTACATACAATATACAACTTGATGACTTAGTCCCATTTTATGCTCAGAAAACACCTAATAAAGTTTATGGTTTAAGGTACCTAATCTTTTGACCGCCAAGGCGCGAAGTGAAACGCTGTGCTCCTAACGCCAAAGCCGTCAGTCGGCTCTTAGATAATACTTGTTTTTTTTCGAATGGTGCTGTATTATTTTATTTAAATTAGGTATAAAATAACTTACACTACCTATAAATAAAGTAAACCTAGAAAAAATGTTGAAGTTTTATATTTCATAGTTCTTTTGCAATAACTTCGACGCGCCATATAACGTCGTGGCGTCACGGGCACTGACTTGCGATGACGTGATATGGCGTCTTTGGCGGTCAAAAGGTTAACAGGACCAACTTTTTTCTAAGCAACTCTATCACAACTGTTGTCTCCTATCATACGCGACAGAAGAACATAACAAAGAAGTTGATTGACCAACAAGATATAAAGGAACAAGGACATTCATACGTTGCTGGTTGAGAAAAAGCTTGTAATAAAAATAGAGTGGGTGGTTAATTTTTATGTTTAGTACACTCAACTTTTTTGACTTGGCGATATCACTACGTATGCGTTTATGATGTTGTCTCGATTTAAAACCAGTTCAAGATCGAAAACAACAAATAGTAAGCGGCGGGAGGTCGTTGTTAGCAGACGGCCAAAAACGGCATTTAAAAGACATCTAAGTAAAATTTGTTTAGAGCTTGTTTACTTGTTTAAACATCGTACGTAAAAATGTTTTCGTCAAACTTAAGATATTTTTAAGAATTATACCTATTATCAATATTGATTAAGACTATCCATTTATTGTTGTGCAAAAATCGGAGCATTAGTACAAACCAGTAAGAAGCCAGTTCGTCATTTTATTGCAGCGGATTTAATTTGGATTCTGGAGTAACATAATTAAGGTAAATTCATAGTTAAAATACCATAAATAAATAAACCAGTGTGGTGTAGGGTTTGCAATAACATAAGGAAATAGCTTTAGGTATGCTGTGCGTGACAGGCTAGTAATTTGTCGCTATCTACCTACCTACCTCTTCCATCTTCCATCTATAAATTAAAATTATGGCAGAAGTGGCCATTAAACCTGAAATAATAATAATATAATAATAATCGTCAGGAGGTTCCTCACTCTGCAGCCCTAACCGCCGGTAGCTTGGGTCCTGCCCCGTTACCGACGGCTCCCTAGGTTAGGTTTTTATAATATTTGTATGTTTTGTAATTTATTTTATTTTATTACTTTTATATAAGCATTGTAAAAATCTAACCTAAGATGAAAATAAATATATGTGAATAATAATTGAAAAATACTAAGAGAAAAATAAATATACTGAGATAATAATAATCGTTTATTGATTTCAAATCGTACAGGTCATACATAAAGTGGCTGAGGCCTCCTAGTAGGTATTAATCATACCTGTAGCAGGAAACCTCGCTCCTCCACTAGGACATTTTCACAATTTTTGCCTTAATTAATAGTTTACAGAGTATAAACGATTTAAATTATTTATTTTTGTATTTAGTCTTGGTTTTGGCTGTGTTAACTCCTCGTATGTTTTGGCCTACCCCGTTGGGGAACACGCGTGATTGTATGTATGTATGTAAACATTTATTGAAGTCAATAATCTCCTATATGGACTTACTTTTATTATATCGCGTGAAATAGACATGACTGTTGGGTCAAAAAGTAATTTATTTATTATGTATGCCATATATTTCGCATACTTTAAATTTATTCAGCATGTTATGCATTTCGCATAATTTACTTTCGAGGAATATTATTCTCGCAGAAAGTCTATTTGGCATAGCCTAATAGCCTATGGCCTAGCGCAGCGCACGCACACATAATAAGCCGATGTTTATTTTGTTTATGTAGGTAAAAGAAAATAATAATTTTAAACAAAAAAAACCGACTTTAAATTTGTGATATACTTACTGAAAGCATTTATCTAATGAGGGTGACCTTCCATCACCAGCAGGCCTGACTAATTACTGAAAACATAATTTCAAGTCTGCAGGTGCATTCAGTATTGAAAGAATTATCCTTTAACTCCTAAACATTAAGGAGTTCACCTTCCATCATCAGCTCAGTCATATTCTTTTTACTGCCAAACGTAAATACTGGTGTAGCTTTGAAAAATGTACCAAAAACATTATCTGTGCCTATAAAACTTGAGGGTTGCCCTCGATTTCCCTCATATTCCATCATCAGGTCAAGATATGCTGACAATGGGACCACCTGGAAACTATATCCTTTCAAACAAAAAAAGAATTTTCCAAATCAGCGAACATACATAAAAAAAACATAATAAAAAACATAGATCCCGACAAATTGCGAACCTCCTCCTTTTTTGAAGTCGGTTAAAAATAAAAGACAGCATTTTTTATGCCTATAATGAATTATTCATGGAGTATGCCTTCTGTACCTGTGTTTACGTGGGTGTTGTAAAAGTATTATGATAATGTTTGTTTTTATTTTGTTTTTTAGCAGCAAGATGTCGACAGAAGCCTGTTCTCCGTTGGTACCCGACTTCTATTCCGGAAAGTCAGTCTTCATCACGGGAGGAACTGGTTTGGTAGGAAAAGTGAGTGGATACAAAACTAAATTAGTAATAGAGTAATTAGGTGACTAGCTAGCTATGTCTTCACTTAAAATCTAAAAGATATGCTAGATGTGGCTATGAAACGTGAAATTGTCATAGATTAATCTACATATGTAGCGTTTCGTGTGCTCTGCCTACCCTACTTGGGAATTACTCTATCTTGGATTTTAAGTTTATCAAGGAATTATGATTTTATCAATTAATTAATTATCAAAAAACAGAGAATGTCACAAAATGCATACTAAGTAATTGGTAATAAATAGGTACTTAGTTAAATTTAATCATTTTTGTTTTAGGTTATAATAGAGAAACTCTTGTACAGCTGTCCAGGAATAGAAAAAATCTTTGTAATGGTGCGGACTAGCGGGAAAAGGACTGAAAAACAGGCGGTGGAAATGCTCCTTAAAAGCCCGGTAAGTAAAAAGAACCGACGCTGGTCTAGAGGAATCCTAAAAGTATATAAATGTATAAAAATATCATCGAAATCGCTATTCTTAGAATGAATTTTTGATACTTGAGTACCTATTGACGTAATACTTCTAAAACAAATCATTGTCAAATTGAGCTATTTTTACAAATTGTTCGAATCGTTTTTGCTACAATCGATTTTTGCGACAATACAATCGTTTTTTTTTATATGTACTAGGTACAGTCGAGTTCATTAATATATGAGCAAAACTGAGGGTTCAAAAAATATCTGTACATCTTTATGACATTGACAATAAGGTGCAAAAGTTTACATATTTGGCATTTGTCTGCTCATATATTTATGAACTCGACTGTACATATTATATTTACTATCAAAAAGCTTCTCCTGTTAATCATTGCTATCTAATGGCTCAGATTCATTTATTAAGTCACGTCACTTTTGTGCAGACAGAAATCAATGACTTTAAAAAAAAGATCCTATGCCTATCCCATGTAGAAACACAAGCATGAGATTTATGTGTTTCTTTGTCTTGTTTATTACATACATACATACAGTCACGGCTCTTTCCCACAGGGGTAGGCAGAGACCACTCTGTTCCACTTGCTACGATCCTGACATACTTCTTTTGCTTCATCCACATTCATTAGTAACTTCATACATGCTTGTTTATTGTTTTCATTTACATGTCTTGATTATTGTTTTCATTTATTTTAGGCGTTCACGAGAATCAAGTCACAGAATCCGCAAATTCTGACCAAAATCGTGCCAGTGGGTGGAGATTTGTGCTTGCCAAACTTGGGTATCAGAGCTGAGGACGCAGACAACTTAATAGAGAATGTAAGCCATTTTTAACATCAAACTATCTAGTGAAATAACGGACCTACTCGCGTTTCTTACACCGAGATGTTTCGGGTCAATCCGTGACCTATCATCTGAAGCTACGTGCCACGGCAGCGGACAGACGCACACTCCGTGCAGCCGCTCTTTCCGCGCGACCACTAGGCACAACTGACAACGGTCTAGACACGTGTCGCGGCACATTTGTCCCCTGTGTATCCTTGGCTTGACAAGACAGCTCACTCGGTCCTCGATTCTTTTGTTCCAGGTGTCCGTTGTGTTCCATTCAGCGGCTACAGTAAGATTTAACTCGCCTTTAAGAGAAGCACTGAAGATCAACGTGGAGGGAGCGAATCAAGTGCTCGAACTGGCTCGGCGAATGAAGAAATTGGAGGTGTATTTGAAATTCGTATGCATAAGGCTGGGTTCACAGCTGGGAGCACAAATGAAGAACTAGAGCATCGTTTCACAGCGATGCAACGCGGAGCGGGTCCCGTGCGCACCTCCGGGTCGCTGTGAAACGATGCTCTAGTTCCGCATTTGTGCTCCTGCTCCGGGCGCCCGTAGTACCAGCCCGTACGGGTCCCCCGGACAGTTATGAACCCAGCCTAATCCCTACGTTTTTTCGTTTTTTCCCCTAATATCTGTAACCGAAAGTATCCGAAACTAACGGATAATCAGAAATAATTTCATAATTTTCATATCCGTTTCCGTATCCGAAATTTCGTGCCTATAACATCCCTGATTTAAACTAAGAGTTGCGCTAAGTTGCTGCGTAACGTGAAAACCGTGTCACGTTGCAGGTATTTCTCCACGTATCATCCACGTACGCACATGTGGATAAACTAGTCGTGGAAGAAGCTCTTTACCCGCCGCCGGCCGAGCTCCAACATGTCTACCAGTTCCTAGACAAGTTTGAACATGACGAGAAGAAAATGGCGGCGTTGATGAGTAAGTCTTATCTTATACATTGGATGACGTTCTGTTAGTATCTAGGACTAGGACGTATTTTGTTGTATGTGAAATGTGAAAAAGTCAGTAGTAAGAAAATATTATGATGAGAATAACTTTCAGTGACTTTATTTTTGTGAATATAATATTTTTTCATTATTAAATGTAAAACCCGCGTGGTGTCGGATTCAGAGTAACACCTCTCCATTTCTTCCGTGTTAATGTCGTAAAAGACGACTAAGTAATTAGGTTAAGGTATATTTTAGGCGACAGGCTAGCAACCTGTCACTATTATTACTGCCAACTCAAAAACTAAAACAACATGCTAGAAAACGCAACGAGACGTGTAATAGTAGGTAATGGTTTTGCCTATGTAACGTTTAGTGTGCGCTGCCTGCCCCATTTTTGAATACAGGCGTGTATGTAATGGTTTGTAAATGTTCCTGTTACAGATGGGTTTCCCAACACATATACGTTTACAAAGGCGTTGTCGGAGACGTCGCTGGCAGCGCTGCGCGGGCACATCCCGCTTGTCATCCTCCGACCTTCAGTTGGTATGCTATTCAACCACCAGCTAATAACTAAAATCACCCTGAGTTTAGAGATTGGGGGGCGTCCATAAATTAAGTGATTTGTTTAAG
>BHDV01001223.1:370003-394040 GCA_005406045.1 Adoxophyes honmai
TAAAAAAAAAAAAATACAGCCGAATTGAATACCTCCTTTTTTGAAGTCGGTTAAAAAATACAGTATTTTTTTCCAAATCGTTATTTATTTATTATAAGTACATAAATATTTACGGAAACGATACCCATTTCAAATTTTGCTAATAATTATTAATGTAATGCATCGCCGTCGTAATGTATTTTTTTTAAGTTATTTTAGTATATACATACTTAAGAGCACTTTATAAGTAAACTATTATCTCAAAAAAATCATTTTATATTTCAATGAATAATTAATTAACAGTCTGATTAATTTTGCAGTCATGTCCACATTATTGCAAACAATGTCGCAATTTTTTCCGATCTCTGATTATTAGTGATGCCAGCTATGACGGAGCCAGTAGAAGGCTGGGTGGACAACGGGCAGGGAGCCGTGGCTCTGTTCCTTGCCACTGCCAAAGGGGCAATGCGAGTGGCGCCGGGGGACAGCACTGTAGTGGCAGACATGATACCACTGGACTACGTTGCGAATTTGGCGATCGTTGCTGCCTGCAAGTACGCTGGGTAAGAGCTAATAATACGAGTATTTCGCGCTTCGCAGCTATTTGTAGCATATTTTTAGGTGGTAGGTTAACTTATTATTAGATACAATACTAATTGTACAACAGTTTTCCCAGTTGATGTCATTTGTCTCTCATTTAAATCTGCATAGTATGTTTTTGCTTGAACGCTTCATGTACGGGTCCAAATTGCACATGGCCGGTTTTTTAAATCTTACCTTACTGGATCTAAAAGCAGATTTAATGTTCTCCAGGTCCACGTCAGTAGAAGTTATACATAGCTGTTCAAGTTCCGTGAATCCGGTTACGTGGAAAAAAGCTGTCAGCTATATTATGGAGGAGGGTGAAAAAACTGGGTTCAGTGAGTTCCAAATCGTAAATTAATGAAAAATGTAGAAAAAAATATGCAAGTAGACCGTAACGTGCTCTTTTACCCGTCTCTTGTTTGAGTATACCAGCACTTCGAAGATATCATGATGCACGAGGCAAGAGAATGCGCCTCAAGAAATTTGGCATAGCTGTAGGAAGATTCTCAACATCAAACATACTTACATCACGCCTGTATACTCAAGTGGGATAGGCGGAGCACACGAAATGTTACATAGATAAAATCATGACTGTCCGCGATTCGTGGCTACTTCTAGCATACTTTGTAGGTAGTTGGTAGGTATAATAGTGGCAGGTTGCTGGCCTGTCCGCTCCTGGTGGATCCACTTTAGGTTCATGATGACAAAAGTCAAGCTAAACTCGATTTACAACGGAGTTTTCGTATCTCTCAATATGATAAGCTTCTGTCAATCCAGTCGGTGGTCCAGCTCATACCAGTAAGGGGGCGTCCATAAATTACGTGAGGTGTTTAAGGGGGGGAGGGGGTCGAGTCTAATCTCATCTAATCTTACGTTGGAGGGAGGGGGGTCACGGCAAATATCACGCAATTTTTTCTTGGTTTAAACAAAAAAAAACTACAATTTTTATTTTAAAAACCTACGTGTGGAGTGGCGCTTTATATTTGATACTTCGAGTGTATCCAAACAATTTTTTTTTAAGTTACGTCATTCACTGTTTCTTTCTCTTAATGTTTTTTTTCTTTTTACAATAACAATCCAACGCGTTCATGTAAGGAGCCCACATTTTAAAAAATCTCACGCGAGATTGAAGGGAGGGGGAGGGGGTGGAATAAAATCTCACGACATCTCACCAGAGGGGGGTGGGAGGGTCAAAAAATAAAAAAATCACCTCACGTAATTTATGGACGCCCCCTAAAGTGTTCAATGATAGATCCTCCGGTCAACCATTCATTTAGCTTCCAATCGTCTGTCTCTTTCAGGTGAGTATAGTCCGTCTATGTGTTTCTTTAAAGAAGCCAATATGCTCACACTCGCCAGCATATTCACTGAGAAGCTGCCAGCGTATTTGTATGATCTGCTACGAATCACAAAGCGACAAAAACCAAGGTAAGAGTCTGTCAGGGATATTTTCAAACCCGTTTATCAAACTCTTCAAAAGAGTCTTGCGCATTTTTCGGGTCTTTTCTGTAGTTGTAAATATGTGGGTTTGCGCTGTGTATACATCACGCCTGTATTCCCAAATGGGGTATGCAGTGCACACGAAACACATACATACATACATACATACATAACGTCACGCCTCTTTCCCACAGGGGTAGGCAGAGACTACTTTGTTCCACTCGCTGCGATCCTGACATACCTCTTTTGCTTCATCTACATTCATTAATCTTCTCATACATGCTCGTCGGTTTCGGGTACTCTTGACCCGACCTGTTTATAAAACGTCTGCGATTTGGTCACGGAACGTCCGTCTAGGACAGGGGTTCCCAACCTTTTCTTGGTCAGGGACCACATTTATATTAGTCTTATTGGCAGGGACCACAATGTAGCTATAATAAAATTCACTCATTGCACGTCGGCCGACGGCGCCAAATTGAAATTGACTCGTGGACCATATTTTGGCTTTCGCGGACCATGAGTGGTCCACGGACCATTGGTTGGGAACCACTGGTCTAGGACCTAGACTCTAGGTCTTCCCCTCCCACTGCACTCATCCACATTCCCCGTATAAAGTTTAGTCAATCTTCTTTCCTGCGTTCTCTCTATGTAGACATGAGTGCACACTAAACTCTTCACAGTAAAAACCACGACTATTTCTCGTTCGATAGCCATTTGAAAAAAGTCATGTCTAAAATAAAAATGTGATGTTCCATGCTAGTATAAGCATACATACATACATATTCTCACGCCTGTATTCCCAAGAGGGGTAGGCAGAGCACGTGAATTCAAAAATCCAGTGCCACGTTTAGCAATTTCAGGGTATCCAGATGGTTAAACGTGATATTGCAGTGACAGGTTGCTATCCCATCGCCCACAAGACACTAACCCTTTCCCAGAGTCGACTCTTACGACACCCACGGGAAGAGAGGGGGAGGTGCTATTCTAACCCGGCACCACACGGGCATGTCCTGTCATTTACTATTTTAACCCTTAACCACCTACCACCATGCTAGTATAAGCAAATTGTACAAATAGTAGGATAAGTAACCTTTTTGTCTCATTAGCTCATTACCATCTAATGACTTGTGATGTATGTAAGTGTTCTATGCAAATAAATATTTATATTTCTGTTCTTCTTTCTTAATCCTTAGATACGTCAGGGGCCAATTGAAAATCCAGTCGCTCCGGAACATCGTAAGGTTCTTCATGATCCACAGCTGGCAGTTTCGTTGCGAGCGTGCGCAGGTATTTATTTTTAAAAACATACATCACACCTGTATTCCCAAACGGTGTAGGCAGAGCACAGAAAATAGTACAGTCAGCTGCAGAGAGAATTAACCCCCCGCCCATACAATGTTTCATTACTAGAGGGTTACTTTTCTCTGCAGCTGTCCGTACATTGTATGACTCTTTATACTACATACTATATATTTATATTTATATACTCGTAGACATAACCAACATTAATTAAAAATTAAAAAAAAACCCCGACTATTTATCTCCCCACCCGTCGCAACTACTACTGAATATGTAACATTTCTAACACACCTTACAAACGACCTGATGACTTGAACTGATTTGCACCAAACATAGCTAGGAACACTCTCGACCGATATAACTTTCAAAGAAAAAAAAAACCGCATCAAAATCGGATCATCCGTTTGGGAGCTACGATGCCACACATATATATATACACACACACACACACATATTTTTTAGGTTACGAGTTGGCATGTATAACAGTGACCGCTTATTAGCCTGTCGCTTAAAATTTACATACATACATACATAGAAATGGGGTAGGCAGAGGAATAAAATGGTATTTTATGGTGAAAACAAAAGAAAACTAAACTTGGTACATAGGACCTATGATCTCTGTGCGCAGGCGCTGCTGCGCGCGCTGCCCCCCGCCGACCGCCGCCTCTACCCCGCAGACCCCGCGGACATCCAGTGGAAGCCCTACCTCGCCGCGTGCCACAGGGGCTCTGTCGCCAATTTGATGAGTAAAGAAAATTACACCATCGGTATTTACAGACAGTTGGATGATTAGAGTTTTTAAGGTGTCCCATAAGACCTTTGTAATTTAAATTTGGAATAAAATTTATTGTCTCTAAGACAGTTTTTTTTGTCTAAAATTAAAAACTAAACTATTACGTAGAAAAAGGGGCAGCCCC
The DNA here is from genome assembly GCA_005406045.1 of Adoxophyes honmai. Classification (NCBI taxonomy): domain Eukaryota; kingdom Metazoa; phylum Arthropoda; class Insecta; order Lepidoptera; family Tortricidae; genus Adoxophyes; species Adoxophyes honmai. The sequence goes on from BHDV01001223.1 coordinate 374,224, forward strand.
GAACCATGGTCTCGATGATGCTGGCAGCATTTTCTCGCTGTATCGCAATGCTGATGCGTTGAGCGAGGAAGCTGCCAGCTCTTCGGTCTCCAGTTGTATCCGCCAGACGCTTGGAGATCTTTTTAACCGACTTCAAAAAAAGGAGGAGGTTCTCAATTCGACCCTATTTTTTTTTTCTTTTTTTTTTGTGTCGATATCTCGGAGACCCGTGAACTGATTTTCAAATATTTTTTAATCGAAAGGGTATAACTCGAAATTGGTCCCATTGGCACGAAACCAAGATCTGATGATGGAATTTTGGAGAAATCGAGGGAACTCTTCAAATTTTATATGGAGATGTGCGGCGTTTTCGATAATTTTTGTTGATGAAGTCAAGATTTTACATTCAGCAAACGGAATACTTTCAAAATGTTGCTAATTTGAAGTCGGTTTTTTTTTGTTTAAAATTATTTAATGATGGAGACGGCTCTAAGGTCTCGACTTCGATTGGTGCGAAAAGATTCTGAGTCGAGACTACTGTATTTGGCGCTTTTTAATTTTTCGGCCGCCTTGGCTGCCGCTCCTGTTTCCAAAGAGGTACCGTGGAGGTGAGACGGTGCCAATGTATCGACACATGTTGCATCCCACACCAACATTCGTCCCTGCTTCCACGGAATTAGGCCATAAAACTCAAACGGCGCGAAGATTGGCGCGCGAGGTGCGGGAGAAGCATCAACGGTCTTCCGGAACGCTCCATGGCGACTGAATCCCGAAATCTGGCTGGTCCTTCCCCTTCCGCTGTCTATTTTTATTCCAAATTTGAAATTGAAATAAAAAAATCTGCCAAGTGCGAGTCGGACTCGCGCACGAAGGGTTCCGTACCAAAAAAATCAGGTTTTTTGTATGGGAGCCCCCCTTAAATACTAATTTTATTTGAATTAAATTATTTACTTTTAAAGTAGATATTTAATTAAATATTCTGTGAGCATTTCAAGTATTTACCTGTTACAGTTATTTAAATAGACCCAAAACAGCAAAAAAAAACACTTTTTTACTATGGGAGCCCACCTTAATTATTATTATTGTTATAATTTTAGTATTTTTTGTTATAGCGGCAACAAAATTACATCATCTGTGAAAATTTCAACTCTCTAGCTGTCACGGTTCGTGAGATACAGCCTGGTGACAGACAGACAGACGGACGGACGGACAGACAGCGAAGTCTCAGTAATAGGGTCCCGTTTTCACCCTTTGGGTACGGAACCCTAAAAAGGTTCTTGGCATCTGAAGGTTCGATTTTGAGAGGTGAAACCGAACCTTAACTGTAAACGAATAGAAGGCAAAATAAATTGGTGAATTTCGTCAGTGTGTTGCGGTTTGTACAGTCATCAGAATTTCTGACACATCCCCTTAGTAAGGTAAACGTTAGGGACACTGACCCAATACTTGGCACTTGCAACCTTATGTCATAGTAAGACAGGTGACAGGTGGGTGTCATCTACTGGGCGTTGAGGCGTCGAGCATTGGTACTTTTACCTTATGCAATAGAGTCATAAAAGATATTTATGCAGCCTAAAGCTCCAAACGCACTGACAGCGGAAGCGGAGCGGCATGGAGCGGTGGCGTGATGGTACGAACGAAACGCTTATTTCCCGGCCGGTGCGATGTGCGCGCTCCTTCGTTTGATTTCGAATATTACAACCGATACCGTGACGTATGTATGTATGTATGTATGTAACTCTTTATTGTACAAAATAAACATGACAAATTAACAAGTACAGAACAAAACACAAGTACAAAGGCGAACATATCCCTTAAGGGATCTCTTCCTGCTGACCTTCAAGCGATTGACAAAACATGTGATATTAGACGTCACCGCGCAACTCCACTCCACTTCCGCTGTAGTGTGTTTAGAGCTTTATCGTGTCAGATATTGGTGCTGTAAGTTAAGGACGCCTGTCGCCAGTTGACCTTTCCCTTTCTGACGTCTCTAGTTAGACAGTGACAGGTACAGTCTATTTCGCGCGCAACTCTACTCGCGCCCTGTCGTGCTAGGCCGGCTGGTGAAGTCACCAGTAGTCCTACTTATGTACCTATATTTGAATAGGTGAAGTTTGTATCCTGTTTACTTAAGTTTAATTATTAATGTCTTTAAACCAATGTATGTGTTTTTATCAATAAACATGAATAAAATTAAAGACTCGTTTTATTATAATCACGGGCTAAATAATGTACAAAAAATATTAAAACTTGTTGACTAATTGATTACGAACGCCTGTGTTTTATTTATAGTTCTAATGAGCAATAGAGAGAAAAATTATATACATTACATTACTAGCTGTTGCCGGCGATTCCGGTTATATGCGGGTTGACCCCTGTTTAATATGAGCGACCGTACAGATAAGAGCTCAATTGAGACTGGACACAGATCTAAACGATGCGTTTCCAATGTCTCTGACCAGCAGGTTTCATCATCATCATCATCAGCCTATATACGTCCCACTGCAGGGCACATGCCTCCTCTCAGTATGAGAGGGCTTGGGCTATAGTTCCCACGCGGGCCCAGTGCGGATTGGGAATTTCACACACAACTTTGAATTACTTCGTCGCTGTGTGTAGGTTTCCACACGATGTTTTCCTTCATCGAATAGCTCGTGATAAATATCAAATTCGATATCGCACATAAATTCCGAAAAATTCATAGGTGAGAGCCCGGGGTTTGAACCCACGACCCTCTGCTTGAGAGGCCACAGGTCGAACCGCTGGGCTACCACAGCTTTATCAGCAGGTTTATCGACATACTATATTTGTCTTACATTAAAGTAGATTGACGATAATATTATATATTATTTTATAATGCATCATTCAGAATGTGATAGACGTTGTTAGGCAGATGCTTAACCAACACTTTAGGCATTTATCGTTTTACACAAGTACCTACTTGAACCTTTTATTATACTGTCCAAAAATACGAATACACGAATTAAGTTCAAGTATACTTTAGATTCCGCGTGGTGTCGGGTTTAGAATAACACCTCTCCATTTCTTCCGTGGATGTCGTAAGAGGCGACTAAGGACATAGGTTAAAGTACTTACATTTAGGCGACAGGCTAGCAACCTGTCACTATATTGTGCCTGCCACCTTAAAACCTGACAAGTATATGCTAGAAGTGGCCACAAAATGTGAAACGGTCATCGTTTTGTCTGTGTAGCGTTTTGTGTGCTCTGCCTACCCCATTTGGGAATACAGGCGTGACTGTATGTATGTATACTTTAGACGATAGGCTAGTGTCTTTTGCTTTTGTCACTATTATCTTTCATTTATTTTTCAAATCAAAAATTATGTTAAAACTGTTTACGAAACATAGAATGGTCATGGTTTTGCCTATGTAACGTTTAGTGTGCTGTGCCTACTCCATTTGGGAACATATTGCGTGATTGTTTACATGTATTACTACATAACAGTTGTACAGTCACGAACCGGGATTGTTGAGCCACTTGCCACTGTTCGCAATTTAGACGTGTAATCAATGACCGATTTGACCGACTAGATGTCAGCTATTGGATTAGTATTACACGACCAAGTTCCAAACATAGGCAAGTGGCTCAACAATCTCTGTTCGTGATGGTACATGAGAATGATTACAGTATAAATATATTTGGTCTCCCTTTTAATACACGACCATACTTCACTCCGAAACAAAGCAATTTTAAAGTCTCTGTATCTAAAAATATATCAACAACTCTCAGACTTTTCTTTTTTATCATCACAAGTTTTTAACTTATCTTCATTCATCACTTCCCAATACGAAGGTGGTGCATCTTCTGTACTAGTCTGGTCTTCATTTTCATCATCCGTATCATCAGATACAGTGACATTAGAGCTTTCTCTTATACGTCCTTCACCAATCACTAAGGGAACAACTAAAACAACATGTCCTTTAGTAAATCTTAAGTAAGCTAGCACATGGACATAGTAACCTTTCTCAATAATCTTGCAATGTTGAATGGAATACATTTCAGGCAGAGTTGGAATCACAAACGTGAACTTTGAGACTTTATTTTTAGGTGCACTAGGTATAATGACCTCGCTAGAGCTAAATTCTTCATGATCGTTATAAGTATCAGGACTGAAGATTGAGAAGCCAGTGGAGACGTAGGATGCTTTACTCATTAGCCTCACTTTGATGTCCTTAATATCTATATCTGTGTCATTATGCACCGTCAGTTCCATTTCAACGTCTTCTCCTGGCTTTATGAAAGTCCTGACCATGTCTGCTTGCAGTACGACTTTGTGTTCTTTGTTGGAAAACTTCTCATTTAAAATCATCTGTTTCTTGTATGTTACCGGTTCGATAATAGCAATGGGATCAACGTTACCAAGTACAGTGAACACCGCCGGATGACTACTTTCCCAAGTGAAATAGTTAACCATAACGAAATTAGCTACCAAACTGTATTCGATAGCGCTATGTTTGTTTTTGTTCGTTGAGGGTATATCGTAAGGCAAGACGAATTGGAATCGAAACCGATGAGTACCCGGTGATAAAGTCACTTCTTCGTCCAGGATATTTAGATTCATAGTTAGGAATGTGTCTTCACCTGAACAGGTGCGTGTCACTTGACCAGTGGTTGAATTGTAAAGCGCCATGGCTTCCCATTTGCAAGTGGCTTTTCCTAGTAGCGAGAGAGTTGCTTTTTGATATCGCGTCGGCTTGTCTACAGTGTAGTTGAGCACTCCGGTCAGAAAGTCACCGGATCTAAAGAAACCGTCCGGAGGTTTGTCAATATCAAATTGACAAGACATGTCGGCACCCATTTTGTTACACTATTTGAAAGTTTTGAAACACGTGCAGTCTTGATGTAGATTGACCCCGTACTAACATGAGCAAAGATATCAACGCTGTACTCACTCAACGTCGTATCTTCTTCCGTTAGATTGTTTGAAAATAAACATTATGAAGTAGACAGAAGGTTGATTTGCAAACGATGTATGTATTTAGTAAGATACGAGGTGGAGTGCTGCTTCCATATTGCACATGTGAGACGTTTTTACTCAAACAAGCGATTTCTTATCGTATGTTCCTTTCATTAGCTTTAATCTAGTTTATCGTATTGACGTTTTAGCCTGATCAATGGGTAGTTTTGCCTGGAATGATTTCCGGGAGTTTTGAAAATTGGTAATATTATAGATTTTGAGGTGCTCTATCTGAATTTCTACTTTGCCACCTCGTATCTATGCCGCTAACGCCGCCATATTGGAAAAATGGCGCGTAAAATCAGTTTTTTGACAATATCTCCTGTCTGACTCAGTATACAATAAAACGGTATACTACAAAATAAAACAAGAGGCAATTTCCTACAATTTATGTCTTTGTGTTTATTTCATCAAGTCAATAGTTTTGGCGTACGAGCGCCACAAAGTGTACTCCAACACTACTCAACGAAAAACTCAGCTTGTCTTTTGTCATTCAATAGAGGTTTGGACAGCCATATCTTATGGAGTTATAAATATCTAAGGGCTAATTCATTAACTATATGTAAGAAACTATCGCTTTACCGACTTCAGTGCTCGTATAATGAACGAAATAGGTACTTCTATTTTGCTCGCAAAAAAGCGTGAGACGTATGAAATTTTGCGGCGCTTGCGTCTTTTTTGAGCTAAAGTAGAGACCATTTTACCAAAAACGCGTAAGATGTCTGAAATCCTACGGTGCTTACTGTTTTTTCGAGTCGATAAAGTTTGTATAGGATAACAATATTTTCGATATTTTTAATACTTTCTCACCGTATAAATTTTCCCTGAACTTCAACAAACATGTTAAAAAAAGAATTGGCCAAATTGGTCCAGGCGTTGTTGAGTTATGCGCTTACGAACACAATTTGCGAAATGTACTTTGTGGCGCTCGTACGCCAAAACTATGGACTTTATTAAATAAACACTAAGACATAAATTGTAGACAATTGCCTCTAGTTTTATTTTGTAATACACTGTTTTATCGTAAAATTAGTCAGACAGGAGATATTGTCAAAAAACTGCTTTTACGCGCCATTTTTCCAATATGGCGGCGTTAGCGGCAAAGATACGAGGTGGCAAAGTTGAAATTCGGAAAGAGCACATCAAAATCTATAAATTCACCAATTTTCAAAACTCCCGGAAATCTTTCCAAGTAACCCCTTTAATTCGTTTCTATTGACTCAAAGTAAATTGTGACTTTATTTTAAATGACGTTAAAGTGTTTTATTACAGCTGTTGTAGAACTGTCTCTTTAGTTTAGGCTATGATTCACGTAGCTTATGACTTATCACTAAACAAATTATGGAAGTGTATATTTTGCACACTATAGGTAGTTTATTGCAAACAAATTATTGACCACAAATGACTCGATTTAGTTTAACTCGTATTCAAATTAAATTCCATGTTCCTTTATTCAGTACTAGCTTTCCGCCCGCGGCTTCGCCCGCGTGGAACTCGGTTATATTGCGGTATAAAGCCGAACTATAAGAAAACTTCTCGTTTCAAACGACACACAGCGCTATCGATCTATCATCTATCGATCTATCATCGATCGATATCGATCTATCGTCGATTGATATCGATCTATCAAGCAAACTATATTTTTGTTTTCCCTCGGGAACATCAATTTTTACACTATTATTTAATCCGGACTTCTATCTTTATGTCTGCAAAATTTCAAAGCAATCGGTTCAGTAGTTACGACGTGAAAGCGGAACAAACAGACAAACTCACTTTCTGACTTATAAAGGATTCAAAACATACATACATACCTACATAGTTACAGTATTCCCAAATGGGGTGGACAGAGCACACAGAACGTATACATAGATAAAACCATGACTATTTCACGTTTTGTGGCTACTTCTAGCACATATTTCAGGTTTTAAGGTGGCAGGTAAAATAGTGACAGGTTGCTGACCTGTCGCCTAAATATTGCCCTTAGTCGCCTCTTATGACATCCACGGAAGAAATGGAGAGGTGTTATTCTATCCCGACACCACACGGCAAACATACATACGTAGATACAAAGGTACGGAGTATACATATGTGACAAAAATTATATTTATATTAATGTACTAATATTATAAAGCTAAAGCTTCAGCTTGGTTGGTTTGTTTGTTTGTTTGAACGCGCTAATCTCAGGAACTACTGTTTCGAATTGAAAAAATATTTTTGTGTTGGATAGATCATTTACCGAGGAAGGCTTTAGGCCCGCGTGGTGCCGGGTTAGAACAGCACCTCCCCCTTTCTTCCCGTGGGTGTCGTAAGAGTCGACTCTGGGAAAGGGTTATTGTATTGTGGGCGATGGGCTAGCAACCTGCCACTGCAAAAATTATCACGTTTAACCATCTGGATACCCTGAAATTGCTAGACGTGGCACTGAATTTATGAATTCATGTGCTCTGCCTACCCCTCTTGGGAATACAGGCGTGAGAATATGTATGTATGTATGTATGCTTTAGGCTATATAACATCACGCTGCGACAAATAGGAGTGAAGTAACACTGCAAAATGTGGAAAAAACGGGGAAAATTGGTCACTATTCCATGCGGACGGAGTCGCGGGCATAGCTAGTGGAGAAATATGAGATATATGTTTTAGGGTTCCGTACCCAAAGGGTAAAAACGGGACCCTATTAATGAATGTTTTACAGTGACATCCATCAAGCACTAAAATCACTAAAAAACTACGTAGTCCGTCAGTTAGATCACCAAAAAGTACACTTATTTTCAGGGTTCCGTAGCCAAAGAGTAAAAACGGGACCCTATTACTGAGACTTCGCTGTCTGTCTGTCCGTCCGTCTGTCACCAGGCTGTATCTCACGAACCGTGACAGCTAGAGAGTTGAAATTTTCACAGATGATGTATTTCTGTTGCCGCTGTAATAACAAATACTAAAATCAAAATAATAATAATTAAGGGGCTCCCATAGAGAAAACGGTTTTTTTTTGCTGTTTTTGGTACGGAACCCTTCGTGCGCGAGTCCTCGACTCGCACTTGGCCGGTTTTTCGTTTATCACGCCGAGGTAAAAATTGTGCCACGTAGTGATAGATGTCACTCGAAATTTCGAAGCACTGTGTCCTCATCAGTTATTGTTTGCCAAATAATAGAAAAAAAACTGGCCAAGTGCAAGTCCGACTCGCGCACGAAGGGTTCCGTCCCAAAAACAGCAAAAAAACACGTTTTTTCTATGAGAGCCCCCTTAATTATTATTATTATTTTGATTTTAGTTTTTGTTGTTATAGCGGCAACAGAAATTCAACATCTGTGAAAATTTCAACCCTCTAGCTGTCACGGTTCGTGAGATACAGCTTGGTGACAGACAGATAGACAGCGAAGTCTCGGTAATTAGGGTCCCGTTTTTACCCTTTGGGTACGGAACCCTAAAAATACGTGCACTTTTTAGTAATCTACCTGACAGACTAAATGGTTTTTAGGGAACTACCCAATTACATTGAGTACCTACCTGCTTGATGGATGTCAGTGTAAAACATTCATTAGGAATAATTTATTCATTTTCTTTGTTAATACATACATTATAATAAAGATGTTACAGTAATTTCAGTCAGTTCATGACGCCCTGCAAGTGAAGATAGAAGTGTAAGAAGTAAAGTAAGTTAAAATCGTTTTAAATATTCTTAAAACTACCATGAGGCTAACTTGTAGTGAAATAAAACGGCGGATACACTCACGTCATTGTGTCGGGATTAGCTCGACATGTTTCAGGGCAACTTTTGGCCTTTGATTGGGAACCCACTTCGTTGCTGCACAGGTTTCCTTGCGATGTTTTCCTTCACGGAATAGTTCCTTGTAAATATCAATTTTCATAATACTACATAATAACTTTTACGTTTAGATAAAGTTCCAATTAAGTATTACTGTGTTTACTATTGTGTCCTACGTCATATAATATTTTTAATGGTCTAACAGACCGTAAACAATTTTTTTCTTTGGAAGTCAGTTTATTTTCAAGCCCTGTCTATTACATATCCGTCATGTATACTAGTGTAGAATCACTTAAAAAAAGTAATAATTTTAATCAATAATTCTATAGCATGTTGTTTACAAATCCGTACCAATATATAAATGTGAAAGTGTGTTTGTTTGTTTGTTTGTTTGTTTGTTTGTCCGCCTTTCACGGCTAAACGGAGCGATGGATTGACGTGATTTTTTAGGTAGAGATAGTTTAGGGCATGGAGAGTGACATAGGCTCCGATAGACCGATCGATAGATGATAGATCGATGGCGCTGTGTGTCGGTTGAAACGAGAAGTTTTCTTATAGTTGTGCTTTATACCGCAATATAACAGAGTTCCACGCGGGCAAAGCCGCGGGCGGAAAGCTAGTGTCTTTATAAAGAAGAGATGTGTGTGATAATGATAATTTACGTGACTTAATTTAATAACAGTTAAAAGAATGACAGTTACTTAATTGAAAAAAGTTGAATCATAATCGCAAAGCATTTTTATCTATACTTTATTAATATTTATAAAGCGGAAGAGTTTGTTTGTTTGAACGCGCTAATCTCAAGAATTCGAATTGAAAAATTATTTATGTGTTGAATAGACCATTTAGCGAGGAAGGCTTTAGGCTATACATATAACATCATACTGCAACTCCAATAGGAGTTAAGAGATACTGCAAAATGTGAAAAAATCGGGGGAAATTGCCCAAAGTCACTATTCCACGCGGATGGAGTCGCGGGCACAACTAGTCTATACTAATATTATAAAGCTGAAGAGTTTGTTTTTTTGTTTGAACGCGCTAATCTCAGGAACTACTGGTTCGAATTGAAAAAATCGAGGAAGGCTTTAGGCTGTTTGACATCACGCTGCGACTAATAGGAGCGAAGAAATATTGGAAAATGTGGAAAAAACGGGGGGAAATTAGTCACTATTCCACGCGGACGGAGTCGCGGGCATAGATAGTTATACAATAAAATATAATTTCGGGTGTAAAGTCGGGTTAGAATAACACGTCCACACCTTCAGTGGATGTCATAAGAGGCGACTATCAGTCGCCTCACCAATTCCCTTAGTCGCCGACTAAGGGAATTGGTTCAGGTAAGTACATTTTAGGCGACAGGCTAGCAACTTGTCACTATTGTTGCCACTTTCAATTTTAAAATCTAAAATTATTAGTTTTGTTTATGACTCGTTTTTTGCTCTGCCTACCTCAGCTGGGAACACAGGTGTGATTGATTGTATATGTACGAGTATACACTGATAACGGGGTATGATTATAATAACTTTTTAAAATAATCAATCACCCTATTATGCACCTGCCAAGATGTTTAACACTCTGTCATGTCACGTCAAAAGTTGTTTTTCGTAAATGATAATGATAGTTTAAAGAGGTTTTAGAATGTCTAGAGAGGTCTCATTTAGTTAATTATCATTTAACAGGGTGTTCCAATGTAGCAAATTTGTTTCCTGGTTTTCTCTAAAAAACATAAGAAAACCTATTAAGTATGTTTCATACTTAAATGTACCCCGAGGAGCGAGCACTAAACACTTAATATTATAAAGATATATAAGATTTGATCGTTTGTATTTTTGTATGTTTGTAGTGAATAGGCTCAAAAAGTACTAGGCCGATTAAAAAAAAATCACTATTAGAATGCTACATCCTTCCTAATTGTCATAGGCTACGTTTCATTTTGAAAAAAATTAGAGATCCTTGGTAATCGTCAATAATGTAACCAAGGGTGTAAAAAAATCATCCCGAATATAATGCGAGCGGAGCCGCAGGCAAAAGCTAGTCAGCTGTAAAAATATCCGAGACTGATTTGTTAGCACCTTATTTAGTTACTATAATAGGTATAGAGACGTAATTTTTTTACGTGTTTTCCGTGACTGTCTGTTTCGCTCAATCTGTTTAGTATCGTTTTGTCGCACAGTCATGTACGTGGTGGTTTTTTTGTAGATCACAAGGATTTTCTGTATAAAATGTTAACAAGGGTACGTGCGTCCACTGTGTCCAAATTCTACGAAGGAAAGTCTGTGTTCATCACTGGAGCAACAGGGTTCGCGGGAAAGGTAAATAGTCATTTATCATTTATTTCCCGCGTGGTGTCGAGTTTACAATAACACTTTTGCAATTCTTCCGTGGATATCGTAAAAGACAAATAAGGAATTAGGTTCAGGCACTTGTCCCACCGCCGGCAAGTAAGCGATTAACTAGTAGAATTAGTATTACAAACGAGTGTGCGAGCGGCGAGTAGCCAGTGTTTTAATAATAAAATATCGGTTACTCGCCGGCGGTGGGACAAGTGCCTATGGTATATTTTAGGCGACAGGCTAGCAACCTGTTACTATTATACCAGCCAAGACCTAAAAAATGTGTTAAAGTGGCGTCGAGACGTGAAATGGTCATGGTTTTGTCTAAGCAGCGTTTCGGACGCTCTGCCTACTCCATTAGGGAATAGAGGCGTGATGTTTGTATGTATTTTATAATGTTCCTTATATATGTCACCGGAAAATAACACATTCCGTAAGTTTATAATTTTCCTAGGAAGTTTATAAACTTTCGTAAGATTCCAAACGGGAGACAAAAAGTGTATTCACGCCCACATTTTTGCAAAATTTTATATAATCTAACCTAACCTAACCTAATCTATCATAACTAAACCTAATCTGATTTAAACTAACATAATCTAACCTAACCTAACCTAACGTAAATTGATTATTTTACGAAAATGCGGCCGTAAAATAATACAATTTGTCTGTCGTTTGGAATCTTACGGAAGTTTATAAATTTCCTGAAAATTTTTAGGATATTTATAAACTTACGGAATGTGTTATTTTCCGGTGACATATACGTTCAGAGGCCATAAACAAATGGCATACTTACATTAAGAAGCATGTGGTGCAATATAATATGACATACATTTAGTTACGTTTTCCCTACGGACATTATTACACATTATGGTCGGGAAATAGTGATATGGATGTATCAATTTCTTTTTTAGGTCTTAATAGAAAAATTGCTGTACAGATGTTCACACATAGATAAAGTGTATGTTTTGATACGGAAGACCGCCAAACAGAACGAACACCAGCGCTTGGAAGAACTTCTTCAAAATTCGGTAAATATCACAACCTAACTTTTTTCACTAACCGTAGTTTTTTTATCTCCACTTCATTGTCAAATTGTCATTCATACTAGACTAGCTTTTGCCCGCGGCTTCGCTCGCATTAAGTTCGGAATGACACAGAAGAGATCCCGAAATTATTTGAATACCTACCGATGCAGCCTTGTATAAATACTCTTTTTTTTAACTTGAAAATTTGTTTCTACAGAAATTTATTTTAATAATTACTTTTGAATTAGTACCTACATACATATTCAAGGTTTAGGTTTAGAATTTTTCATACAAATGTTTTTTCCCGCTAACTCCCGTTCCCGTGGGGATTTCGCAATATCCTGTTGCAACTAAGCTTTAAGTTTACTAAGGTACCTGCATGCCAAATTTCAACCGTTTAACTTAAGCGGTTTAGATTTTTCATACAACGGGATTTTCCCGCTAACTCCCGTTCCCGTCGGAATTTCGCAATATGCTGTTGTTACTAAGCTTTAAGTTTATTAAGGTATCTGCATGCCAAATTTCAAGCGTCTAACTTAAGCCGTTTAGATTTTTAATACAACGGGATTTTCCCGCTAACTCCCGTTCCCGTCGGAATTTCGCAATATACTGTTGCAACTAAGCTTTAAGTTTATTAAGGTATCTGCATGCCAAATTTCAAGCGTCTAACTTAAGCCGTTTAGATTTTTAATACAACGGGATTTTCCCGCTAATTCCCGTTCCCGTGGGAATTTCGGAAATTCCTTTCTTAGTGCACCTCTACGGTACCTAAGCTACGTCCCTTCCAAATTTCAAGTGCCTATGTATAGCCGTTTAGGCTGTGCGTTGATATGTCAGTCAGTCAGTCAGTCAGTCAGTCAGTCAGTCAGTCAGTTTCTCCTTTTATATATTTAGATGTGTGTGTCAGAATTATAGAAGTGTAGAAGTCAGTTAGACCAACCATTGAAGAGTTCCCTGAGGAGACGATCCTGTTTAGGTCACCTGAATTCTACTACCAGATTATTGTAATTCTAACACAAGTTAACAAAAAGGGCAGATAGATCAAAACGTAGAAGCTACGAGCGTCTGTGCCGCTGTGACTGCGCGTATACGCATAGTAGACGCACATTTCACGATCACCCCGTGTGCTTAGGATTACCAGAGCGTCTAGTGTATTCAAAACGATGGTGAATTAGATACCGATTTCGTTTGCGACTTAACGCGGAATTGTATGGAAACGTGTCGACCGCGGCAGTTGTGCAAACGTTCCGCTGGCGGCGCTGTCTCAGTTTCCATAAAATTTTGCGATAACTCGCAAACGAAATCGTTATCGACTGCATGATCGTTTTGAACACACTAGACGCAAAGGTTGCGTTCGAATCTCGTTTGAAGCGTATATACGCGCGTCATCTGCGCGTTGACTGCGCGTTTTAAATACGCCGCGTATTAGGGATTTAAGCACATTTCACGCGGACGGAGTCGCGGGTAAGAGGTAGTAAAGATTAAATGTTCTCGACTACTCGTGTTTCATAAAAAAAGCGGCGAAATGACCCTCAAGGGTACGAGTTCAAATTCCATCTGCGATTTCTGAATACAAATAAGATAAGTTCGCCTTTGTACGTAACTTACATTGTTTTTCTGTTATGTTGTTCTATGTAATTGTTTTATGTGCAATAAAGAGTCATACAATACAATTTATACAATACAATACAATTGCTTCTGTAAAAACGACTGCCTTCTCGTATCTATAGTAAAAACTAAGACTTGAAACTTTTCTTCTGCTTACCTAAGTTTTGTTGTTTTGAGTTTTGTTGGCCGTCCATAAGTTCCACGTTAAGGAGGAGAGTCCTAAATTTTGTGACGTCATTTTCCCAAATCTTATGGTTATGGTATACTTTAGGCAACAGGCTAACTATTTTAAACAAAAAACTACCGTGAGACTCACTCATAGTGAAAAATAACGAATTACTCACGTTGTTTATACCGAGATTAGCTCCAGATGATGGATCACGGATTGATCCGAAACATGTCGAGCTAACCTCGGTATAAACAACGTGAGTAATTCGTTATTTTTCACTAACAGGCTAGCTACTTAATACAAAAGGTATTATATGTGTGTAGGTTTTACCCAAATGTCTTCTAACTCTTAAAGGTACTGTCGAAGTCATAAATAGCTTTACACTTTAGTACTCTGTCACTTTGATCGCAGTAACAATGGCAACAATACTTCAATAATAAATAATAATAATAAACAATATTTCAAATATGACGTTAAATAGAAAAGGTACTAAAGTGTGAATGTATCTTTGACCTTGACTGTAATAGTTACAGGTAAAACCTAAAAAAACGCTAGAAGTGGCTACGAACGTGACATAGTCGCGGTTTCGTGTAGTTTTTCGTGTGCTCTACCTACCCCATTTGAAAATACAGGCGTGATGTACCTATGTGTTACTTTAGGTATTCACCAGGATTAGGAAAGAGGACGATCAGGTTTTGTCCAAAATCGTGCTGGTGCCGGGTGACCTGACGCTGCCAAACCTTGGAATTAAGCAGCAGGATGAGGAGACTCTTCTGGAAAACGTAAGTATGTCCATTATACTCGTACAGTCACGAACCGGGATTGTTGAGCCACTTGCCACTGTTCGCAATTTAGACGTGTAATCAAAGACCGATGTGACCGACTAGATGTTCGCTATTGGATTAGTATTACACGACCAAGTTACAAACATTGGTAAGTGGCTCAACAGTCCCGGTTCGCTATGGTACATAATAGAGCGTCTAGTGTAACGAAGTCGGTTAGGAAACTCGTCGATTTAGTTTGCGTATTAACGAGTTTTATTTGGACCGACTTCATTATACATCAGACTGCATTATATATCACTAGCTTTAGCCCGCGGCTTCGCCTGCGAAGAATTCGGTTATGTTGCGGTATAAAGCGAACATTCCTTCGGGAACATCAATTTTTTCTGGGATAAAATACCTACCCTATTATTTAATCCGGACTTCTATCTTTACGTCTGCAAAATTTCAAAGCAATCGGTTCAGTAGTTACGGGGTGAAAGCGGAACAAACAAACAAACTCACTTTCCGATTTATAATATTAGTAAGGAAGTAAGGATTATACGAAATACGAACATTATACTACATGCTCAGATGTGGTACATCTAGGATAGCCTTCCTAAGTGCTTTCACACAACGCGATGCGGTGCGATATCGCAAAACTTAAGTCTATTTTTTAAATTGCGTACCCAAAGGGTATAAACTGGACCCTGTTACTAAGACTTCACTGTCCGTCCATCCGTCCGTCTGTTGCCAGGTTGTACTATCTCATAAAATGTGCTTAGACAGTTGAAATTTTCACGGATTATTATATTTCTATTGCCGCTATAGCTAACAAAAAATACTAAAAATAAATTATTTTAACCATTCTAAATTCTAACACTTAAGCTCATATCGTTTTATCAGCATGAATTCTACAGTTTATGTATGTATGTATGTAGATATGCATGATTTTAGGTGTCAGTGGTATTCAATTTAGCTGCCTCGATCAACTTCACAGCTCCGTTTGAAGAAAACTTCACATTAAATGTGGAAGGTACAGAAAGAATGCTGGATCTTGCCAAACGCATGAGGAAGCTGGAAGTAAGTGGGTCTTAAGCATATTTTTGTGACGTATATGTACCGTGAGAATGACTCAATAAAATTGATTGATAGCTCACGTCATAAATCTCCCACTTCTAGTTCAGTAGATCTCGATTTAAGTAGTGCGTTATCTGAATTTAATTAACAGGTAATTTTATAGATACTATAGATACCAGATTTTCATACATAACTGTTATGTAGTATGTATGTACCACTGTGAAATATCACACTCGAGGTCTCTCTTAGGCTCAATTCACACCAGAAGAGCAACGCAGCGCGGCGTAGCGCAGCGACCCGCTCCGTGGAGAATGCGCGAGGATTCCTGCGACTCCTCGAGAAGCCGCTGGAATGCGTAGGAAGTCGCTGGAATTTACATAATTATTGACATATTGACATATGTATTGACAGCGGCCGTCGCGACTACTCGAGCATCCTCGGGCATTCCCGCGACAGCTCGCGCAGTCGCACGGCTTTGTTTATGGAATGCGCTGGAATTCCCGCGGATCCGCGGGCATCCGCGCGCATCGTTAAAGTTTCTCATGCGATAATAAGTCTTATTGTAATGAAAATAAAGTTGAAATTCTCATGACACTGAAACTGCGCTCCGCTACGCCGCGCTGCGCTGCTCTTCTGGTGTGAATTGAGCCTTACACGTGTATTTGATATTGAATTACTTCGCAGTCTTGTGTAGATGTCCTTATTACATTTTCCTTTTAAAAAAGTAGCTTGTGGTTCGCAGACGTTTTGGGCCCACGCGGTTTGTCTCGATGCCGTTTAAAACAAAAGAACATAAAAGGATGATTCAAATTTCGAATGTTACAGGGATTCGTTCATTTTTCGACGGCGTTCTGTAATTACAACCGGCCAGTGTCCGAAGAAGTGGTCTACCCACCACCAGTCAGGATAGAAGATGTTTACAAGTTCCTAGAAAAAAGACGGAGCAAGAAGGAACTTAAAAAACTATTGAGTATGTATACTAGAGAATGTTGCTGCTGTGTTTAATGCTGTATTGATAACTTGATTGATATACAGGGTGTAACATACCCCTTCCCCGCGATGATTCACCGCGATGATTCACATTAGTTATAAAAGCAACAATTAATTAAAAAAAAATAGGACTTCTTAGATATCAAATCATAGTTTCTGAAAGTTATTGAAAAAAAAAGTAATACAAAGAAAAAGGGTCCATTAATTATAACGGCATAGCTGATTACAAACGTCATTAACAGCCATTTAGGTTCCCGAGTGTTCTGCCTTCACAGAATTAAAAAAAAAATGTAACATGAAAAAAAGTTTTAGTGACGAAAAAAAAATTTTAAACACTTCCTGTAATACCTACCCAGTGAAATGTCCCTGGATGTGGGTCTGTAACACCCTGTACTGTATGCTAGCAACTTGGTGTGCGAGGAAATACAGGTGTGATGTATGTCTGTTTTAATGTTTCAGATGGCCACCCAAACACGTACACATTTACCAAAGCTATAGCCGAGAACTTGGTAAAGGAAAAGCACGCGGCGATGCCTGTTGCCATCATCAGACCGTCAATTGGTACGGCTTACCTTTTTATGTCACAGTAGAACCAAAAGTCATCACACCCAAAAATCCGGAAATATCAGCCTGCTTAGCACGGCTAGGCATGAGCACAGAATAGGTTATAACAGACAACGTACAGAAGGTCTATGCTTAAAAAGATTGCTGTCTCTTTCTATCTTTACGGGGTTAGAATAACACCTCACCATTTCTTCCAAGAGGTGTCACAAGAGGCGACTACAGAAATAGGTTTACGTATGCTTTAGGCTACGGGCTAGCAACTTGCCACTAACTATTCCTCTTCCATTTGATTTTAAATTTAATATTATGCTAGTGATAGTCATGCTTTTTCTATGCCACGTTCCATGTGCTCTGCCTTTCCCTCTTGGAAATTATTCGCGGATAGTATCAAAGTGATGAATTTTGATTTTGTTCCTTCTTTCCAACGAAACCTGCTCGTGTTTCTGAACGCGTTTGTCCTCAGTGATGCCAGCAATATCGGAGCCAATGGAGGGGTGGATTGACAACTGGCAAGGCGCTGTTGGTCTACTGATGGCCAACGCCAAAGGAAGCTTCCGTGGCATTCTGGGAGCCGAGCACAACGTGACAGATTTCATCCCCGTGGACTACGTCGCTAATATGGCAGCTGTCGTCGGCACGAAGTGTACCAGGTTTTTAATTTACTTTTTCTTCCACATGGAACTACATACATACATATTCTCACGCCTGTATTCCCAAAAGGGGTAGGCAGAGCACATGAATTCAAAATCCAGTGCCACGTTTAGCAATTTCAGCAGGGTAACCAGATGGTTAAACGTGATATTGCAGTGACAGGTTGCTAGCCCATCGCCCACAATAAACTAACCCCTTTCCCTGAGTCGACTCTTACGACACCCACGGGAAGAAAGGGGGAGGTGCTAATTTAAACCGGCACCACATGGAACTGCTTTCTAAAATGCGTCAGAGAATAGGGTGTAAACATGACCAAGCTGAAAGGGGACTGGGGTGGATATTGTCTGCTTCTCAATTACAAATCAATCCATAATGCTGTTTTTATCGAGGTTTTTTTTACAAGCTTTTGTTTAACTTTACTTTCGTATGTATGCATGTATGTATGTTTGTATGTTTACAAATCTTGCAAGGAAGATTTGAACCACCTCCAATAAACCAATTGAGCTGAAACTTGGTATACCTTCGTAACTTGGGTGACAATACAATATTCCGCTAGTGGATTTCTGGTAGCCCAGCCGGGACTGTCTCCGATGGAGGGAACTCTTCAACGGTTGGTTTGATTGACTTGAAATCTGTGTACATAATTTAGGGGGGGGGGGCAATGAAGTACAGTTGGCAAGAAGTACAGTCGGCAAAAAAAGCTCGTATCGAAAATGAAATTTTTGTTGGTAAGCTGATTTCAAAAGTATTCGTATACATTGAAACTCATTTGCTTGCATTGACAAACATACATTTTGATCTTTCAGCGAAGTAGCGGTTTACCACAGCTGTACAAGTTCAGTGAACCCTCTGAACTGCAGGGATACGGTTGCCTACTTTAGAGGGGACGATAAGAAGAATGGATTTAGTAAGTTTATAAAGTTTTAAACTGTCGCGATTCTCACTCGTAATTGGACGTAGTTTAGGTAAAACGATCCAACCCACAGGTCACTCGTAATTGAAGTGACATAAGTCACATACATTTTTGACGCCTATAGATCATTTACTTCGAAGGGTTATGCAAGTTGAATCCTTTCTGATAAACTACGTCCAATTATCTGTAACGCGGCCGAAACGTCGAGACGGTGAATAGATTAAATCGTGATTAAGTCCCGCGTACATATAAATATAAGGCTCAATTCACACCAGAAGAGCGGCGAAGCGCGGCGTAGCGGAGCGCAGTTTCAGTGTCATGAGAATTTCAACTTTATTGTCATTACAATAAGACTTATTATCGCATGAGAAACTCAAACGATGCGCGCGGATGCCCGCGGATCAGCGGGAATTCCAGCGCATTCCATAAACAAAGCCGTGCGGATTCTCGAGCAGTCGCAGGAATCCTCGCGCATTCTCCACGGAGCGGGTCGCTGCGCTTCGCCGCCTTTCGCCGCTCTTCTGGTGTGACATTTAACATGTCGAGCTAAACTCGATTTATAACGTGAGTTATCCGTATTTTATAAGATGATCTTCTGGTGTGAATTGAGCCTTAGTTTATAAATATTTTCCTGTGTGGTGTCGGGATAGAATAACGCTTAGGTTTCGTCTAGCGTTTCGCATTGCCTGCCAACCCCATTTGGGAATACAGCCGTGATGTAACTTTGTTTTAATATACGATTCACATTATTCCAGATGATAAAGGACTGTTGCCGCAAGCGATCTTCTTCAGGAACGAACGAGTGCTGAATGTTTTCGTTTTCTTGACACAGACGGCGCCAGCGTACTTTTTGGATCTAATGCGGATTATCAGAAATGAAAGACCCAAGTGAGTTAAAGACATAGATGAATAAGTAAATAAACCGGCCAAGTGCGAGCCGGACTCGCGCACGAAGGGTTCCGTACCAAAAACTGCAAAAAATCAGAATTTTTGTATGGG
>BHDV01001223.1:395199-445356 GCA_005406045.1 Adoxophyes honmai
GTTCAAACAAACAAACAAACTCTTCAGCTTTATTATATTAGTATAGATTTGAAGTCGGTTTTTTTTTGTTTAAAATTATTCTTATTAAGCGGGCGTACGTCGCGTGTAGTAAGTACGTGGCACGCGCATGCGCCCGTGCCTGCTAGCGGTGTTTGTCCAATTTCTTATTAGACGGGCGTCCGTTACTGGTAATCCGCGTTAGCTAGAGTAGGCCCTTAGGGAGGCTAGCAACCTGTCAATTATACTTTTTCCGTCTGTAACCAAAGTATGTTACAGGTACGTGAAAGGCCTGGCTATGGTAACGACACTGCGCAAAGCCATGCAACCCTTCATCATGCGCAGCTGGCGGTTCACAAGCGATCGCACGCAGGTAACTATTTCTGCAGAATCAGAGGCCTTTTTATTTTATTTATAACTAGCTTTCCGCCCGCGACTTCGTTCGCGTAAATTTCGGATTTTGGGGTCGTAGGTTTCTGAGCCTATTCATTATACAAACAAAGTTTTCCTCTTCATAATATTAGTGTAGATGTAGATATCTAAACCCAAATATTTAACAGAATCCTTTTTTTTTCAAAATAAAATTTAGCCTATGTTACTCGTGCATAATGTGGCTTTCGAATGGTGCAAGAATTTTTAAAAACGGTCCGGTAGTTACTGAGCCTGTTCATTACAACCAAACAAACAAACAAATTAATATATAGTGTAGATATGCTCTTTTAATGTCTCCCTGTATGTCTCGGAATTTATACGCGAAACCGTCCGAAAACCCCTGTGAAGTTTTAATAAAAAATAAAAAAAACGATAATTGTTTATTTATTTTCTTTGCCGTAGATGTGCCTCCAATTTATAAATTAAAGTTTTACCATCACCTGTATCTGGCTTCTTATTCACTACGTCACAACCCGACCACTGTTTAAAATATTAACGGTCGATTTCCTTCTCTGTGCGCAGGCGCTGCTGAGCGCGCTCCCCCCCGCCGACCGCCGCCTCTTCCCCGCAGACCCCGCGGACATCCAGTGGAGGCCCTACCTCGCCGCGTGCTTCAGAGGAGTGGAGACACAATTGATGAAGAAGAGATAGCGTTCAATAAACTTTGTGTTAAGCTCGTAATGCCTTTGTAGCGGGTGCCCCTCTAGTTGCATACAAACGATTGTCATAATATCGATTGTCATAACACTTTAACCATAAAGATGAAACTCATACTCATAATAAACATAATTTTTTTGGCATAAATTGTACTAATGTCATAATGTCCCTGTCATCATTATTTTTAATCATAAATGGTTTTACCATAAGAACGAATATCGTAGTTTTTTTCTGTCTTAAAATGGATGAGTATAATTATTTTTAGTCATAATTATGCCTGTCATTCATTTATCCAGCCATAACATTGATGATTAACGCCCAAAAAAAGTAGGTTAGGCTAGCTTAGAACTGTGACCATACTGTATGCCCATTATAAAGTATGCATATAATCTTTTATGCGAATCAAATGTAGATATGCCATAAATATTATGCATAAAAATTTATGGCTTGGTTTAGTTATGCATAATGATGATTATGACAAAACTACGTATGCTTATAAAAAGTATGACTTCAAACTTTATGCAACCCGATATGGAGCTCTTTGTAGCGCCCTAACGCCATCTAGCGTCGTTTCGAAGATAGGTTGCATAAATACTTTTATCTAACTCGCTCGACATATTTCGGGCTAATTACGTAGCCCTTCATCTAGGAGCCGCAGAGGCTGCTGCCGAACGCGCACTGCTAGCCATCACTCAGCAAGCCGCCGCAGCAACAGCTACGAATTAGTCCGAAACATGTCGAGCTACACTTGGTTTAGGTCGAGTTAGTGGCAGCGCAGACGACAGACTTTTTGTGCGATCGAATCTGCGGCGCACAAATAGTCTGCGTGTATTGAATGCATTGTGCGCCGGATTTTTTGCGCGTCGTGTGCGTTACTGCATACAATTCCATAGGTTCTATTTTCACTGACTAAAAAGTCCGTCGTGGATAGTCTGTCGTCTGCGCAGGGCCTTATTCGTATTTAACGACCTAAATAGGTACAAAAGAACATACGAATATTCCAAAGCCATAAATATAAAAAAGGCTATGAGAATTACGATTCCCCATTCAAATCGCTACAATACGTACCCTATTTGCAAGGCTCGATGCGGCACGACCTAGTTGAGCCAACGACAAATTTATCATATCATAATCTGGACACTGAGGTCGGTAGTAAAAAATTTAACGGCCGGGCAATGCGAGGCGTAGAACTGTTACTCCATGGGAATAATTCATACCCGTATTTGTAACGCGACAGGCAAAAGGCTAGCAACCTGTCACTATTGTACCTGCCACCTCAAACCTAAAAAAAAATATATGCTGAAAGTGGCCACAAAACGTGAAATAGTCATGGTTTTGTCTATGTAGCGTTTTGTGTGCTCTGCCTACCCCGTTTGGGAATACAGGCGTGATTGTATGTATGTATTTGTAACGCGTCTGGTGTCGCGCTTAGAATAACACCTTTTCATCCGTGGGTGTCGTCTGATCCTACTAAGACTAGGTTAAGGTCCCTATTGTAACTTAAAACCTAAAAAGTGACCGAGAAGGGACTACAAAACGTAAAATAATCATGATTTTTTACTACATATAACGTTTCGTGTACTCTGCCTACTCCATTTGGGAATGCAGGCTTGATGTATGTATTTAGATAAAAGACGCATAATAGTGACAGGTTGCTAGCCTGTCGCCTAGCATATCTACCTAAACTAAACCTATTTCCTTAGTCGCATCTTACGACATCCATGGAAGAAATGGAGAGGTGTTATTCTAAACCCGACACCACACAGGTAAAACAGGTAACGGTATAATAGTGACAGGCGGCTAGCCTGGCGCCTAAAATATATCCTAACCTTAAATAGGAAATGCTTAGTTGCCTCAGATAGGGATCCCCTTGGAATGCATAATTTTATTTAGACTATTATTGTTTCGCATAATTGATTTGGCATAATTAATTTTGGCATAACAGTACTTTCGCATAATAGTACTATGGCCTAATACTTTTTTGGCATACTACGCTAATAGCATAATTTCATTTGGACTAATTTCTATTGGCCGAATACACATTACGCATACTATTGTTTGGGCTAATAATTATTTGGTATAAATGTCACCATGCATAATTTAAAAACTCAATTTCGTTGTTACTTACCATGTATTTACTGTTATTAGGTTAGGTTAGGTTAGTATGAAATTCAGGCGCGAAGCGCCTAAGCAACGCGGAATAGTTCGCAGACCACCGTCGACATCGGTTTAGTTCCTAAATAATACATAAGTATGCATAGCATTGGTATGAATATCAATAATTACTACGAGCCTTTGGTACAAAACTTCACTATTTTTGGGCATAATACTGTTATGCATATTGATATGATGCCATTTGATTATTATGCCTATTTATGCTTATGCTTATAGACATTAGTCTTGATGACAATTATGCTTCCTGTATTTATGCTTTTTAATGTTATGCGTTAAAAAATATGCGTAATGATGATTATGCAAAAAACAATTTCAGCGCAAAGTGTTATGCGAAACAATATTAGTCTAAAACACTTTATGCCTTCCAATAGAGAACCCCTCAGATATCCACGCAGCAAATTATATTTTAACTATTTTCGTTTTCGCAATTGTACTGTGTGTCGGTATATTATCTGTGGTCAGGGTACACAATACGAAATAGCCATCGAGAGGTAATGGCCCGCAATATATCAACCATTTTTTCCCCAACCCGTTGTGCTAGCTTGTTGTGCTAAGCCGGCTAGAATAGGTTAACGAGTCAGCTATAATCGCAGATTATCATAATACATAATACACGTCGTTATGGTGAACGCATTATTTAAGTCTTTATAGTAGAGGATCTCGCCATACAGCGACCTTCACCGAGCTGGTTAATGGATCAAATCAAACACAGTATTTATGTAATTTATTATAATTAAAGAATATATTGCATATGGATAGCCTTGTGGTGCCGGGTTAGAATAGCACCTCTCCCTTTCCTCCCGTGGGTGTCGTAAGAGTCACTCTGGGAAAGGGTAAGTGTATTGTGGGCGATGGGCTAGCAATCTGTCACTGCAATATCACGTTTAACGTGGTTACCCTGAAATTGCTAATCGTGGCACTGAATTTTTGAATTCATGTGCTCTGCCTACCTCTCTTGGGAATATAGGGGTGAGGATGTGTATGTATGTGTGTAATTTTAACAAATTTATTGAACTAAATTATGTTACTTATCGTTTACTGAGTAAGAAGCACTTATTTTGTTTCATCAAACTGTACAGGGACCTATAAATACCAATTCTACAGAATACAAATTAAACCGCGTACACAACAGACCGTATTTTACGTCTGTTTACAGTTCAGGGTATATTTGTAGACATTGTTATAAAGTTGGATTCATACTCATTGCCTTAACAACAGCTCGAAGCGAACAAACAGCGTTTTCAAACTTTAGCCTTTAAAATTGTTACCTAGCTGGTTCGGTTTGAGGGACTTTAGAAAGCTGTTTACACTTCAATGAGGTTTAACGATACCGCGATCAGGGTACGATTGGTCACATTCATCATCATCCAGCCTATATTAAGGCCCACTGCAGGGCACAGGCCTCCTCTCAGTGTGGGAGGGCTTGGGCTTTAGTTCCCACGCTACCCAGTGCGGATTGGGAACTTCACACACAACATTGAATTGCTTCGTTGCTGTGTGCAGGTTTCCTCACGATGTTTTCCTTCACCGTAGCTCGTGGTAAATATCAAATTCGATATCGCACATAAATTCCGAAAAATTCAGAGGTGCGAGCCTGGGGTTTGAACCCACGACCCTCTGCTTGAGCACGAACCGCTGGGCTACCACGGCTTTTTGATCACATTATGTAATAATTTTATTTTTGAATTAATACACGAAATGATAGTCAATGGTACATGCACACTGTACCATTAACAGGGATTGTTGAGCTATGTTTGTAACTTGGTCGTGTAATACTAATCCAATAGCTGACATCTAGTCCGTCACATCGGCATCGGTCATTGATTACACGTCTAAATTGCGAACAGTGGCAAGTGGCTCAACAATCCCGGTTCGTGACTGTACATGAGAATGCTAGGTAATTTCATAATTAAAAGTTGGGAAAAAAATATAGCAATATTACTTACCAAATGAAATGTAATATGATGATTATATATATGCCTCATGTATATTGTGTGTGTTAAAAGTGTCTGCACCAGTGTCTAGTTTAACTATAAATATGTCCTACATTTATTTATAGTCACATTTAGCCATTATAAGTACTGTTGTGCTAACGGTACTTTCCAATCGACTTCTGATCGCGGTTTGATAATATGAGCAACAGTTCTAGTCTACAAGACAAAGTGGTAAGTTTTCAAGCAACAAGCCAGCAAATTGTCACTATTATACTGGTCAGTTAACTAAAGCTGGCACGTAAAACAGACGTACGCATTGGATTTGTGTAGTATCTGTGAATTAGCACGCGCCGTGATTTTGCACTGCGTACGTATCATGAAAAGTCTGCCCGATTTGATCAAAACTATTAATTTTAAACATACTGTTTAGCGAAATTGCACAAGTGTGAGTACTGTGAATGTGCCAGCTTTAGTTAACTGACCTATACCTCTTGTAAATATCAACTTGGAACTGAAAAATTGAGTTACTAAGCGTGTTACCTTCATACTTCAGCAAGATTGGTTTAGACTTGTCCAATTTTAGATAATAGACTAGCAGGTTCATTAAATTATATTAAAGGCAAGTACTTCAGACAGAATAACTCCAATTTGTGATACAAAGCTATTACCGGCCGCAAATAACCCATTAACTTTGTCCCAAACTCGATTCCTAATAGACTTTTTAAGATATTCAGACTTCGACAAAACCCTTTGAAATCAAAAGGGCACTAAATCGGGACCCGGCCATTCGGAGTTAACGAGTTCGTGATTACTTCAGAATAGATCATTGTCTCTCCGACAAAAGTAATTCTGTAGATCAGGAGTTTGATGTTACGCGAGCTAAAGGGATTAACGGGAAACATTAGCCGCCGATTCTTCATATCTGTGAACGCTTTTGTAGCTAGCGCCACCTATCCCCCAGTAATGCATGATTTCCACCAAACGGCTGGAATCGGAAAGAATTTTATGGTCTTTAAACGATACTGAACCTTACGGTCACTGTTTTTAAGTCTGCATTACCAAGCTGCGTACAAAAGCTAGGCGACGTACGTCGCCCGCGACACGTGATCGTGTCCGTAGGTATGTCGTGATGCGCGATCGGCGCCGCTCGGCTCCTTTCGGATGTCGTCGTGCGCGTATGGTGCCGTGCGCATGTCGTCGTGTCCGATCGGAAACTTTCGGCTGTCGATGCCGCCGCGCCGTGACCGACTGGGCGAGTGCGATATCAATATCAGTTACCCCTCATTCTCCTATGAGCACGCGCTGTGATTCATGTGTACTTAAGTATAATGGATATCGATGAAAAATTCATAATGATGCTGCAAAAGCATACGTCAACAAACGTCATTAACTCTCAAAGTGTTGTACTAGCACTAACCAAGTTTTGAAGATAGGTTGCGGAACAACTGCCAACTTTCTCTCTGTGGACTTCGGACCCCAGGCATAACATCTGCCTGATCTCTCTATTAGAGTCTTTTTCACGCTTTCGACCTGCTTTCTCGCTGGTCTAAAGTCTTTAGCACAAAGCTGATAGGTACAGAACTTAATCTCTGTTTGTTTTAAGTGTGTAATTTTACAAAATTGGTCTAGCTGTCTGCTCGTGAAGAAGTAAGGGCATGATGAATGTGTGTTACCGTCATAAATATATTTGTATGTTACCAAGACGTCAGAAGTATCTGTACCTACACCTGTATGCCACTAAATATAAGGTCGTTGTAAGTATACAAATTTAACGATGACCCTAATCTATATTTCCCGTGTGGTGCCGGGTTAGAATAGCACCTCCCCCTTTCTTCCCGTGGGTGTCGTAAGAGTCGACTCTGGGAAAGGGTTAGTGTATTGTGGGCGATGGGCTAGCAACCTGTCACTGCAATATCACGTTTAACCATCTGGTTACCCTGAAATCGCTATAGGTGGCACTCGATTTTTGAATTCATGTGCTCTGTCTACCCCTCTTGGGAATACAGGCATGACGATATGTATGTATGTAATCTATATTTCAGCTTATTATGTAGCTTCTTCTATATACTAGTTCAGGAGCTTTGTTAAAGTACATACATACTGCCATGTAGTTTCAGCACGCTTGCACAGCGCGCGTGACAAAGTGAACGCAACCATGCGAGAGGTAACCAACCGCTGGAAGTTAAATTTAAACTCGTACTGCTGCGTTATTTCAGATTTCAACTTGGCGTAAACTAAAGTGATTAGGCGCTTAATTAACATAGCTGCAGGGATATTATTTAATATATGTGTTGCTATGTTATTAAGTTGGAAATATATTATTATCTGATTGTTAGCTGAATGTTGTGGTGATAAAAGAAGTATTCTTTTCCGTGACAGTAATTAATAACTAAAAATACATACATCACACTTGCCTTAATAAAAAAAAATGCAATGCACCTTAACTCAAAAAGTGACCGTGGTCGCACATTTTTAAAGAAATCTTTAATACTGGAATATCTCAAACGGGTGCTATTCTAGTCGCATACAAACCATTGTCATAAAATCGATTGTCATAACAGTTTAACCATAAAGTTGAAACTCATAATTTTTTTTTGGCATAAAGTGTACTATTGTCATAATGTTCCCTGTCATAATTATTTTTAGTCATAAATGGTTTTACCATAAAGACGAATGACATAATTTTGAATTGTCATAAAATGTATGGTCATAATTATTTTCAGTCATAATTATGGCTGTCATACATTTAACCAGCCATAACATTGATGATTAACGACCAAAAAATAGGTTAGGTTAGGTTAGAACTGTGATCTCGCATGAACCGAATCGCGGCCAAAAAAGTTAGTTAGGTTTGGTTAGAACTGTGACCTCGCGTGAACCGAATCGCGGCCAAAAAAGTAGGTTAGGTTAGGTTAGAATTGTGACCTCACATGAACCGAATCGCGGCCAAAAATGTAGGTTAAGTTAGGCTAGTTTATGCAAATTATTATGCGCAAAATAAATATGGCGAATCGTACATTATGCTTCGCATGTTTTATGCACAACCAGTTTATGAGTTTATACTGTATGCCCATTATAAAGTATGCGTATATTGTTTTATGCGAATCAAATGTATGCCATAAAACATTATGCTTAAAAATTTATGGCTTACTTCAGTTATGCTTAATGATGATTATGACAAAAATATGTATGCTTATAAAATGTATGACTTCAAACTTTATGCAACCCGATATGGACCCATCTCAAACATTGTGACACTTATTTTAAGCTGATTTTATTACGTAGTACCTACCCAGAAAAATCCAAAGCTATTGAAACAGCCATCGAAAAAGCCACATATAAAAAATAATAGTCACCTGACCTGACCACCTACCTCCTCCTTAAGTTAGTTGCACTACTTACTGCGTACTCTGTGTAATACTTGTGTGTGTATCTATTGTATTGTAAGTAAAGAAATTAAAAAAAGTGTTCAAGCAGTCCACTCGCTAATATCTACCTACCTACTGCAATTATGTCAACAGCAAATTATGTTCGCTGCTAAAGGTCATTTTAAAATTCTACTATACTTTTATTACTTATTCTGCATTTTAAAAAACAAGGTCTATTCTTTCAATAAACCTAACATGTATTCTTTAAGCGAGTCCGGAATTTTTTCTACGAGATAGGTCTTAAGCTTATTTACAAAAGCATAATTTTCTACTTCTGAAATATACTTAGGGATCTTATTAAAAAATCTTTTAGGCATCGCTTGGGCCCTTGTTATTAATTTGTAATTGGGGTCATTTTGTTGAATGCCCTCCTTTTAAACCAGCAATCAAACCCTCGGAGGGTATTCATTCATCTCAGTCAAACGTCAATTTGCCGTTACTCCTAATTTGTAATCTCGACCTTTGGGATAATTCAACACTTAGCCATTATTGTTTCTTCATATTCGCGATTCTGCATTTTCAGAGACATACATACATATTCTCACGCCTGTATTCCCAAGAGGGGTAGGCAGAGCACATGAATTCAAAAATCCAGTGCCACATTTAGCAATTTCAGCAGGGTAACCAAATGGTTAAACGTGATATTGCAGTGACAGGTTGCTAGCCCATCGCCCACAATACACTAACCTCTTTCCCAGAGTCGACTCTTACGAAACTCACGGGAAGAAAGGGGAAGGTGCTATTCTAACCCGGCACCGCACGGGTCAGCATTTTCAGAGCCAGCTGCGCAGAATATTGTGCAGAATCGAGAATAGAATGGAACAATAATGGGCCATACATACAAACAGACATACAATCACGCCTGTGTTCCCAAATGGGGTAGGCAGAGCACACGAAACGTGATATAGACAAAACCATGGTTATGACTATCACGCTTCGCAGCCACTTCTAGCATAGTTTTAGGTTTGCAAAGATGGAAGAGGTAGAATAGTGACAGGTTGCTAGCCTGTCGCCAAAAACATAACTAAACCTATTTCCTTAGTCGTCTGTTACGACATCCACGGAAGAAATGGAGAGGTTTTATTCTATCCCGACACGGCAATAATGGGCCAAGCTTCGAATAATCCGGTCTTCGTAATGAACATGTATAATTTCAGTAGCCCAATTCTATGACCAGTGGCACAGAATAGATAATTATGCTAGTGGGCGGAAGTAAAAGAAATTACGTTCGTAAATAATTAAGCGACGCGGGATGAGAATCGTTGTTTTGGTGAGACGTTTTCGGAGCATTTCATTGATGGTGGTCAACTGAATGAGAAGAAATTTTCATTCGCGAGTAACGGATACGCACACGTCTTTGTATTAGCTCGACGTGAGTTTTATTTTCACAAAAGGTATCAAGCGCGTCACTCTAAGCAGATACGGTAAGATATCTGTTACTGAACAGATATCTGTCAATATCGCTCCCTATACAATTCAATGAACTAACACACACAGCGCAGATTTACCGTCAAGTATCTGTTAACACCGACATATGGAAAAATGGCATTTATACGCAGATAAAATATTATCGTATATGCGTAGTCTATGACGGGCTTAAAGCTACATAAAAAAATCTCAGTGACAATGTAGTGTAATTCAAGCTACGAAGGTTTGTATCTGCAAGAAACTTATTTGCCATATTATACATTTGCCCCGTAATAGCACCTCCCCCTTTCTTCCCGTGGGTGTCGTAAGAGTCGACTCTGGGAAAGGGTTAGTGTATTGTGGGCAATAGGCTAGCAACCTGTCACTGCAATATCACGTTTGACCATCTGGTTACCCTGAATTAGCTAAACGTGGCACTGGATATTTTTTTTGAATTCATGTGCTCTGCTTACCCCTCATGGGAATACAGGCGTGTGAATATGCATGTATGTAATATACTAGCTGTTCCCGCGACTCCGTCCGCGTGGAATAGTGACCTATTTTCCCCGTTTTTTTCCCACATTTTCCAATATTTCTTCGGTCCTTTTGGTCGCAGCGTAATGTTATATATAGCCTAAAGCCTTCCTCGATAAATGGTCTATCTAACACAAAAATATTTTTTCAATTCGGTCCAGTAGTTACTGAGATTAGCGCGTTCAAACAAACAAACAAACAAACAAATAAATAAACAAACTCTTCAGCTTTATAATATTAGTATAGATTATGTAAGAAACATAGCAAACGGTGTTTCAAAATTATCAAGAAATAACAGCATCTACTGAATGTAAATTTACATCGAAACAAAAATTAAGGCAACACGGCCAAGACTCGACTTCCATTTACACTAATGATTTCCCTTCCCTTCCTGGAATACCCTCGTATCTTGCTCAGGGTCCAACGGTTCATTGCACACCGGACAATACCTTTATCTATTAGATAGACACTTATCTATTAGATACGACGGCTTCAAAGTTAGGGATCGACTTACTTGACCCGGAATTCCGACTTGTGGAAGTTCCCAGATTGCTTATTAACATGATGCGATTGACAAATGCTCAATTTGATTGACGTGAGGTAATTAAGTTAAGTAAAGTTGCTTTAGATACGGTGGTTGGTTACACAGTGTTTATAGGGTGCGTTTAACCACAGGAGTTTGTAGTTTTAGAATAAGGCACTATTAAATTTTCTAATAAAATAAATACAACTTCCGACTTTCTCTCTGTGGACTTCGGTAAGGCATAACATCTGCTTGGAGAGACATCTCTCTATTGGAGTCTTCTCCACAAATTTGCAAACTTCATAAAATCTTGCCAATTTTTGTGAGGTTTGTCATGAGCGTACTACTTTCTTTGTTTAAGTACTTAAAACAATGTAAACTATCTATCTAAACGCTACGATATTTAACTAAAAACATGTATAACTAAGGATATTGAACTAAAAAGCCGTGGTAGCCCAGCGGTTCGACCTGTGGCCTCTCAAGCAGAGGGTCGTGGGTTCAAACCCCGGGCTCGCACCTCTGAATTTTTCAGAATATAAATTCTGAAAAATTCAGAGGTGCACATAGTGCGATATCGAATTTGATATTTATCACGAGCTTATTCGGTGAAGGAAAACATCGTGAGGAAACCTGCACACAGATACGAAGGAATTCAAAGTTGTGTGCGAAGTTCCCAATACGCACTGGGCCCGCGTGGGAACTATAGCCCAAGCCCTCTCATACTGAGAGGAGGCCTGTGCCCTGCAGTGGGACATATATAGGCTGATGATGATGATGATGATGATGATGTATAACTGACCCAAGAGCCAAAACAACGCGTTCGAGGAAGATTTTCTTGCCATCATGTCCTGGTGTGGTCATTACGATCAATACACGAGCCACTCTCGTCTACGTTAATACGCATCGGAGTACTTAGTGTAAACAGAACGTTCATGAAACAATAACGATTTCGTTTGTGAGTTAATGCAAAATTGTATGGAAACTGACACAGCGTTTCAAGCGGCACGTTTGCATAACAGCTGCGGTCGACATTGATTCCATACATTTCGCGGTAATTCGCAAACGGATTCGTTATCGTTTTTTGACCGTTTTGATACACTGAGAACTCAGTTTGTATGGGAACACTACTTGTCTTGCCGATCACGACAGTTGTGTAAACGTGCCGCTGGGAGGCGCTGTCTCAGTTCCCATACCGATGCGTGTTCAGCGTATTGCCGCAAACGAGGATGACTCGAGTTTTCATCGTAATGGCGACACTTGGGGTACTGTTCTGAAAGCAGAGCGGTACCGAGGCGCGGTCGCGGACACCACGTGCCCTTACGAGTCTTTCTGCAACTGCAACTCATGCACCATGCAACTCATTGGACTATCCAGTTAATCCCCAGGATTCGAACCAACGCAAAACACTGCAACCGGCCGATGTAGCTGTTATCCGGTTTGTTCCAGATTAATGACTTTTACATCCGCTCCTTAATCCAATTAATCCACGATAAATGGATAAATCCTCTTTTGTTCCGAATAAATTCAAATTTGGCTCAACGCCTGCCAAGTTACCAGTCACGTTTGGAT
Organism: Adoxophyes honmai; assembly: GCA_005406045.1. Lineage (NCBI taxonomy): Eukaryota > Metazoa > Arthropoda > Insecta > Lepidoptera > Tortricidae > Adoxophyes > Adoxophyes honmai. The sequence goes on from BHDV01001223.1 coordinate 407,856, forward strand.
TTAATCCTGAAAACAATGAGCTAGGCAAAACTCGGTAATACTTTGATTTCCACCGTAGTACAGCCAACCCTATATGTTGTCCAGTTTTGAAAATCACCTCTCCATTTCTTCCGTGGTTGTCGTTAAAGGTATATCGAGATCGACAAAAAGAGAGACTACAATAAACAGGGTTAAGTATAGTTCGTTATCAAAATAGTTACAAAATGATAAATAGGCACAAGAACAATGAAATACATATAGGCATCACACCTGTATTTCTTATCGCTAAATAGATGCCCGTGTGGTGCCGGGTTAGAATAGCACCTCCCCCTTTCTTCCCGTGGGTGTCGTAAGAGTCGACTCTGGGAAAGGGTAAGTGTATTGTGGGCGATGGGCTAGCAACCTGTCACCGCAATATCACGTTTAACCATCTGGTTACCCTGAATTTGCTAGACGTGGCACTGGATTTTTGAATCCATGTGCTCTGTCTCCCCCTCATGGGAATACAGGCGTGAGAATATGTATGTATGTATGTAAATAGATAACGACTGCTTCCCGTTTCGTAGCAACTTTTGACATACTTTTTGGTTTAAACATAGATGAAGGAGGTAAGTATGTATAATAGTGTCTTGTTGCCAGCCTGTCGCCTCAATAATACCTTTACTTTTTAGGGTTCCGTACCCAAAGGGTAAAAACGGGACCCTATTACTGAGACTTCGCTGTCTGTCCGTCCGTCCGTCTGTCTGTCTGTCACCAGGCTGTATCTCACGAACCGTAAGAGCTAGAGAGTTGAAATTTTCTCAGATGATGTATTTCTGTTGCCGTTATAACAAAAAATACTAAAATCAAAATAATAATAATAATAATTAAGGGGGCTCCCATAGAAAAAATGAGTTTTTTTTTTGCTGTTTTGGGTCTTTTTAAATAATTGTAACAGGTAAATACTTAAAATGCTCACAAAATATTTAATTAAATGTCTACTTTAAAAATAAATGGTAAAATTTAAATAAAATTAGTATTTAAGGGGGACTCCCATAGAAAAAACGTGATTTTTTGCTGTTTTGGCTCTATTTAAATAGCTTTAACAGGTAAATACTTGAAATGCTCACAGAATATTTAATTAAATATCTAATTTAAAAGTAAATAATTAAATTTAAATAAAATTAGTATTTAAGGGGGGCTCCCATACAAAAAAACATGATTTTTTTGGTACGGAACCCTTCGTGCGCGAGTCTGACTCGCACTTGGCAGGTTTATTTTTTTCTTTAGACGCCTATAATTATAATTATTATTATATAATTTACTTAGTTAAGTAAGTTAAAATTTTTAATAACGTTTTTAAAGTTTTAAATTATCTGAATAAATATATTTCCCAAAATCAATATAGATTACAATAATGAACTGATAGATACGGAAAAAAGAACAGATTTTCTTCTAACCACTAACTTTGTAATAAATTTCGTTCATGCACTTTACGGGATGACTGATAGGTTAACTTAGTAACTGATCGATGAGAAAATGGCGAAGTTGTGTTAAGAAAGTCTTGCTAACTAACTAATATTTTCCTCGTAAGTATCATGTTTTAGAATAACACCACTCCATTTCTTCCGTGTAGTTAGAGACGACTAAGGATTACAGGTTATGTTTTCGTTTGTATCTAACACACCAAAAATCTACATCGTTTTTAATTTGACAGAAATAGAAAAGCATTTGCTATCACGTAAAATCATCGCAACCACTGTCAATACCCATATTTAAAATTAGACATTTAAACCAAATTGAACGAATGATTTTCTAAAAATTGCTTCTGCATAATGCTCTCAAAATCGTAACCTAGTTTTTTACACGAAAGCACTTTCCCGTGACGCATGAGATCTTGAACATTTTCCTCTGTGAAATCGATCTAGATTTTTGGTGAGTTAGACAATAGCGCTATGGCTTGTAACCTGTCACTGTTGTCCCTTCAGTGGCTACAAAACGTAAAATAGAGTGTAAAGAACACGCTAGTTGGCTGCGTTCGTGAGAAACAGCTGTCACAGCCCGACTAGGTGACGGCGGTCAGCGAACAGTCTAGTGTAAAGTCGGCGTTCGTTGACCGAAGTAGTTAGGAACACGTGCGGCGACCGCATTAAATAGGTGCACGACACAGTGTAAGAGCAGAATAAAATAATGGCAAAATAATGCTAGCTATGCTATGGTAGCTGAATAATAAAAAAAGTAAAGGGAAAAGCAGCGCAAAAACAGCTTTCGTGATTACAAACACATTTTACAAGCTTTCATTTAGCTTTACCGGTCCCGATGTTTGTTAGCTTATTTGTCTGTAATGAAATCTTGCAAGTTAAATTTGACCTACTTCCCGGGTTCCGAATGAGCTGAATTTTTGTACACTTACGTAAATCGGATGACAATACAGTATTCCGGTAGTGGACTTCTGGTAGTCCAGCCGGGATTGTCTCCGATGGAGGAACTCTTCAGCGGTCGGTCTGATTGACTTGAAATCTGATGCAGATAATCTAGGATGGGTTACAATGAAGTACAGTTGGCAAAAAAAAAACAGTCAGCAAAAAAAGCTTCTATCGAAAATTATTTTTGACCGACTTCAAAAAAGGAGGAGGTTCTCAATTCGTCGGGATCTTTGTTTTTTTTTGTGTTCGCTGATGACTCGAAGACACCTGGACCGATTTGGAAAATTATTTTTTGTCTGAAAGGATATAGTTTCCATTGTCAGCATATATCTTGACCTGATGATGGAATATGAGGGAAATCGAGGGCAACCCTCAAATTTCATAGGCACAGGTAATGTTTTTAAGTACATTTTTCAAAGCTACACTAGTATTTACGCTTAGCAGTAAAAAAAATGACTGAGCTGATGACGGAAGGTCAACTCTTTAATGTTTTGGAGTTAAAGGATAATTCTTTCAATACTGAATGCACCTGCAAATTGGAGATTATAATTTCAGTAATTAGTCAGGCCTGCTGGTGATGGAAGGTCACCCTCATTAGACAAATGCTTTCAGTACCTATATCACAAATTTGAAGTCGGTTTTTTTTGTTTAAAATTATAAATCTATTATTGGGTGGTAAGGTTATTAGCAGTTGGTTTTTAGGGTCAACTGTGGTCACAGCGGTATGGCTGTAGGTGACAACGGCAGTCTCTCAATTTTTAATCATAGATAGTTAGCTTGTGGTTGATGACTACAGTTGTATTTCTAATAGTGCAAAATCTTGGTGCGGCTGTCCGACTCGCACTTGGCCGTTTTTTTCACTTACTTCAGTTATTCCATTGTTTTTACAAGCTAATTCTCTCCAACAATGAAGTCGCTCGCAAAGGTTAATTATCTGAACCGCAAACTCCGACTTCGCGGACGCGACGAGACAACAAAAGTAGCGGTTTCAATTAAAAATGACTTTGCTTTGCACTGGGAGGAATTATATTTCCTTGTTGTAATCTAAACTGAGTCGAGGCCATGTTTTTGCAATTACATTCACTATTATTGTGAAATGTCAGGTATAATATTAGGTATATAAGTACAACTTGGCATGACTTTGGCGAGAGTAAATTCGCTGGATTTAGGTGTAGGTACGCTTTAAGCGATATACTATCCTGTCACCTATACTACAGAATAGGATAATAGTACAAGTACCTATACTTCCTTACTATCCTTACTTCCTTACTATAATTTATAATATTATAAATCGGAAAGTAAGTTTTTTTGTTTGTTTGTTCCGCTTTCACGCCGTAACTACTGAACCGATTGCTTTGAAATTTTGCAGACGTAAAGATAGAAGTCCGGATTAAATAATAGGGTACTTTTTATCCCGGAAAAATTGTTTTTCCCTAGGGAATGTTCGCTTTATACCGCAACATAACCGAATTCCACTCGGGCGAAGCCGCGGGCGGAATGCTAGAACAATATTTATTATGCTAGATTTGGCTGGGAAACGTGAAATAGTCATAGTTTTACCTATGTAACGTTTCGTATGCCTACCCCATTGGGGAATACAGATGTGATGTATGTAGTATTCAAGTTTGAAACAAAAAATGGCCGGAGTTCTTCAACTGATTTTCAGTTGTTTAGAATACTTCTTTCTTACCAGTAAACAAGGCATGAAACCGATCGGAATTAACTCACTACAAATTGAAAGCAATGCTCTTAAAAGTTTCTCGCGAGCTCACAGAAAGCAAAACATTTTTAACGTTCCTATAACGAGCTCAATGTTACGGAAGTTTGTTTGGAAAAATCACCGTTTTTCCCTAACTTTCTTTACTTTTAATTGCGAACAGAAAGCTGAGTTCACATCATTAGTCGTGACTTAGTAAATGTTTAAATTCAAGGATATTGTCGATTTATTTTCGTTTACCGTTTAGTCGAAACAATTGAACTCTGACCCACCGTAGAACGCTTACAACGTGTCAGATTTCATTTCCTGCCGTGGTAGTCCGGTTTGACCTGTGACCTTTCATGCAGGTCATGGGTTCGAACCCGAGGCTCGCAACTTTTTTTTTTGGAATGTGCGAGCTATTCGCTGACAGAGAACATCAAACCTATAAATAGCAACGAAATACCATGTTAAGTATGAAGTTACCAAACCGCACTGGGCCCACGTGGGAACTATTCACGATTCTTCACAAAATTCTCCGCAGTTATCTTTGAAAATTGTGCAGGAACGCGAATAGGAAGAAACAATAATATATACACACACACACACATCACGCCTGTATTTCAATGAGGGGTAGGCAGAGCACATGAATTCAAAAATCCAGTGCCACGTTTAGCAAATTCAGGGTGAGAAGGTTAAACGTGATATTGCGGTGACAGGTTGCTAGCCCGTCGCCCACAATACACTAACCCTTTCCCAGAGTCGACTCTTACGACACCAACGGGGAGAACGGGGGTGGTGCTATTCTACCTACAACCCGGCACCACACGGGATCAAACAGTAATATTATCAAATAATCCAGTTTCATGAGTTCTGCCTACTTAATTTGGAAATACAGATGTGTACATATGTAAGTGCGTATCATAAGTACGACGGATTATCTATAGGTCATGGCTAGAGCGTGGTTACACGAGCACAAATTTTAGTTGGCGAGTTATTTTAACTTTCTAGCTTACGAGTATCTACGTAGCTAGAGGGGGTGCGTCCCATATGATATAACTACAAAAAATATAATTTCACATTAATAACATTCACGAGATATAATCAACGTTTGCTATAACATCAAAATCAATATTTTTATTAGGAATAACGGTCAGTTAACATAATACTAATTTGGTATAATATTTTTTCATATAACATTCAAATACTCTAAATTCATTTTGTATAACATTCAAAACGCATATCGATCATAGTATATACTATCTTTTAGTATAATTATTATAAAATATAATAGCGTATAATATAATAATAGTACGTATTCCACCTTAAGGCAGGACAGATATCGGTCAGGTTAGGTACGACGACGAGCGAAGCGAGGAGGAGTGTTAGGTTGAACTGCGACCCAACAGCGCGCGAGCCGAGCGAGCGAAGCGAGCGTGCCGCGGCAGCGGGCCAGCGGCCGGCGAAGTGCCAGAAGCGACTTTTTTTATAATACTATACATTAAAGGGACCCACAACATGTCCACAACTTACTAGTTAGCCAATAGTAAGTGGACAATTTAACCTTCTACGTAACTAGCTAATTTCAGGCCCTTCATAGATTGTATAATATAATTTATCAGCTTTTAGTTTAAATTCGTATTATTATTCCAGTATACATTTATTTTCTTAAATTATTATTATTTTAAACGAGCGTGATGCATTTTGATGTTAGATACATTGATTGATATACGTTATAAATCATAGATATTATGAACGTTATATTTAATCATCGTTATATACAATGATATTATACTTAATGAACGTTATTCCAAACAAAAATAGATATTTTGAAATTATATCAAACGAACGTTATACAATTCGAACGGTATATAAAACAAATTTATAGAATGTGAGCGTATATAATATGAATATTATATCATATGTATTTATATCATATATTACTTACCCGCTAGAGGCCTTGTGATCTTCAATAAAACCAAAAATAAATTCATACGATCCTAAAGCAACATTACGCTCAGTATTCTGGGATTCCCTCTAAAATTTAGGCATTTTCTTCACCCCTCATAACTCAGGTAAGTTATTACGCATCGCATAAAAATGTTTTCACCAAAAACAGCCGCTTAAAATAAATATTCGTCAAGCCCGTCACGCGCTAAACATAAATCATTGCAATTACACAAAATTCTTTTATCTCTTTAAATTTCATTTTGGCGAAAATTTACCGCAATTTCTTTACTTTAAGCCAGTGTCTATTAAATTGTGAATAGGTTCTAATTTACAAAAGATATTAAATTAGACTAACGCCTGATGATGGAAACCGTAAGTTACGTCACAGTCTGTCGAATGATAGTTTTTGTATAATTCAAACTCCATGTTAGCGACTGTTTTAGAATGTACTATAGTGATTACAAACTTATTCTTAAGGCTGGTTTTACTGTCACGGGTTTCGGATGTATGGCGTTAGTAGTTGCGTTTAAAAGTCGCGCGCTTGAACAGCGCCGTGCGTTGAACGCGTCCTATTCGCCCGCGCCCTTGTTGAGCAGCGCGTCACAGGGCGCGTCTAGCGGCGTGACTATAATACTTGCCAGAATATGACAACGGAAAACGGCAAAATTAACCTCGTTTCTCTATCTATTTATCCTTGAATTCCTTGTATAGTTTTGCTTGATAAGGAGTACCTAATATGTATAAGGACCAGCAGTTTTCTTTTTTATAAGATTAATAAATAGTAGTAAGAACTTACCTTCCACGAATCCAGGCCTCTTAGTCTGCATTCCGGAAAATGAGGGAACCCGAGTCGAGGAAAGGTTATTAGGGACTAATGAGTCGTTGGAAAAACGTCTACGGATTTTGGTATCTGTATCTGGTATCTCGGTTTCATTAAAAAGTATGTCTATCGTCTCGTTGTAATCTAAAACGTCTGCCGTAATGGAATCATTCGTATTCCCCTCGTTCTCACTGAACCTCGCTTTGTTTACAGTGGAATAGTAATCGTGGAATATTTTCGTTCTGGTCGCGTCATCTATTTTCAGTTTCTGTGCATCCTTTGCGCCTACTAATTCTACGGAGCCTAATTTTATCGAGGTCCTTTCATAATGTTCTGTATTGCTTTTAGTGACATTAAAATCGTCGCTAGCATCATCTAGATTATTGCTTCTTTCGATAATAGGGTTGTCGTTATCTTTCCTTCTAAATCTATCTAAAAATACTTGATATTCTTTACTATTTACTGATGCAGCGAGCTCTTTAGTTGTAACTACATCTGTTTTATTACCATCTCCTAAGGGTTTTTCATTGGGATTGGTAAGGTTTAGTCCTAAAGTATTGTCGTTAGACATTTGTGTAGCGATAGGTAGAAGAGAGAGTAATAGGATGAAGGGTAGGGGGTGGGAGTTGTTCAAGGTTGGTCCGTAGAGGGGAGAGCAGTGGAAGTGGGGCGCGCGGCGCGGGGGGCGCCTCATGCCCAGTTGGCACTTCTGCTGAGCTGGAAAGAAGAATACACTTCTTAGTAAATAGTTTGGAAATGTTAAGAATGCGTTTTAAAAAGACGCGTATCTTTATTAGCTCTGAACTTTTTTAACATATTTAGAAAGTAAAGATCGAGAGATGGATTCTCAATTTTGAAATTTTATATTTTTCGTCAATAAGCGGATGTTAACCAAATTTGGGTGTTTTGTTTATACACTCCGAATGATATAGTTGGAGAACAGATGCGTAGAATTTGTAAAAAAATACGATAATACATCGCTTATAAGTTTCGACTGACGTCACTATGTGGTTGAATTTTTACCTAGGTATGATGTCACAGGCCCCCACTTCAGAAGTTTGATGATCTACTTTTGACGATGTTTAGCTATTCGACAAACCAAAAACCACGTGTCTCATATTTTCCATAATCTAATTAACGAACTAATTAGAATTACATATTTTTAACCCAGTCAAACTCCATATTTTGTTATTTAGGTATCAATATTAAGGAAGGAATTAGTCTCATTTTCTTCTAAATCTCATTCATATAATCCTCATTCACTGCGTTTCTTTATAAGAGTCACAATAGCCTCATCACGCCCAAGCGTGGGCCTGTGCCGTGTCATTCAATCTTCTGCCGTATTGTCCAGGCTCAGGGAGTAATTTCCATTAATAGAGCATTCGTGTCTTTTTAACCGACTTCAAAAAAGGAGGAGATTCTCAATTCGTCGGGATCTTTGTTTTTTATCATCATTTTTTTTTTATGTGTGTTCGCTGATTACTCAAAGATGCCTGGACCGATTTGGGAAATTCTTTTTTTGTCTGAAAGGATATAGTTTCCAGGTGGTCCCATTGTCAGCATATCTTGACTTGATGATGGAATATGAGGGAAATCGAGGGCAACCCTCAAATTTTATAGGCACAGGTAATGTTTTAGTACATTTTTCAAAGCCACACCAGTATTTACGTTTCGCAGTAAAACATGATTGAGCTGATGATGGAAGGTCGACTCCTTAATGTTTAGGAGTTAAAGGATAATTCTTTCAATAGGTACTGAATGCACCTGCAGACTAGAAATTATAATTTCAGTAATTAGTCAGGCCTGCTGGTGATGGAAGGTCACCCTCATTAGACAAACGCTTTCAGTACATCACCAATTTGAAGTCGTTTTTTTTTTGTTTAAAATTATTTACTAAGATATTATAAATGCGTCCAACGCATTGGCCCTTGAATCAGTGATAAATGCTTTTACTTGAATATCTTGTCTCCACCCATATTTATGTATCTTAATCACACTTTGGGACTTAATCAAAATTTGATTTAATTACGTCTCGACGTCTCGGCCGCGTTACAGCGGCGGTGGTCATGTCATGAGTTGACAAACCGTGATTAAATCCCGCGTATACATAGTATTAGTGAGAATCACGAAAGTTTAAAACAGTATCTTGTCTCCACATTTTGCGGGGATGGCAATTATTTTCCCAAAATCGTTTTTTCTAATAGCAATTTTTCCATTCGCATTTTTTCCCAAATTTCTTTTTACCCAGTTTAGTTTTTTACTAAAGCTTATTTTCAAAGTAGCATCTTTTCCCAGTTAGAATCGACACAGAAACGTAGGTAGGTTTAGGTTATGTTAAGTTTTCATCGGCCCGGAGGGCCAAATTAACGTAGAAATAGGAGCTCCGCGTGAGCGGAGCTCCGTCGACATTGTTTCTGTGTCGATTCTAACTGGGAAAAAACGCTACTTTGAAAATAAGCTATAGTAAAAAACTAGACTGGGTAAAAAGTAATTTGGGAAAAAATGCGAATGGAAAAATTGCTATTAGAAAAAAAGATTTTGGTAAAATAATCGCCATTCTCCATTTTGCACACTATGTTTTTGTTTTTTTGTACCTATTTGTTATACTTACTTGTTGTTTCGATCGCCTTGTCTACCTCATTTGGGAACACAGGCGTGATGTATGTAGGTATGTATTGTAACTGTTAACGTCTACCATTTTATAAAATCCGTTTTTGCAACACTTTATTACCCGTGTGGTGCCGGGTTAGAATAGCACCTCCCCCTTTCTTCCCGTAGGTGTTGTAAGAGATCGACTCTGGGAAAGGGTTACTGTATTGTGGGCAATGGGCTAGCAACCATCTGATTACCCGGAAATTGCTAAACGTAGCACTGGTTTTTTTAATTCATGTGCCTACCCCTCTTGGGAACACAGGCGTGAGAATATATGTGCCTATGTATGTATTATTACTATATTATACCTTTACATATTATGGTAACAAGTAGGGACTTGTCGAGCTAGCCTTTGGGCTCGAATCCGACTCACACTTAACGATTTTTTTTATATTAACTTTGCCTCGACGTGACACGTTAATTATCTCGTCAGTTAATGAAAACGAAATCACAATTAATCCTTTACCATAATAATTTTAACGCGTATCCGAACGGCGTTCTCGATAAACGCCGGTTAGCCGGAAATTAAGCCCCTTATCAGTACCGTTTAACTGACGGTTAATAAGCTTCGAGCTCACCTCTGGCCTTTAGTTGACCTTCCGAAGATTTGTACAATCCTCTTTTATCTTCGTTTGAGATGAGGTTGGTTCGAATTTTATCTAGATACTAATATAAATAATATAATAAAACGTTTGTTTGTTTGTTTGTTTCTTTGTTTGAACGCGCTAATCTCAGGAACTACTGGTGCGAATTAAAAAAATCTTTTTGTGTTAGATAGACCATTTATCGAGGAAGGCTTTAGGCTATATATTATATAGCCATCGCAGCGTGATGTTATATAGTATATAACATCACGCTGCGACCATTAGAACCGAAGAAACAGTGGAAAATGTGGAAAAAACAGGGGAAAATTTTCACTATTCCACGCGGACGGAGTCGCGGGAACAGCTATATTAGATATTTCTTAAGGATACCAAATGTCAGTATATTGCATGTCATACATACACATACATAAAAATATATCATCGACAAGTCGAATCGAAAACAATTGAAACCGTTATTCGATTCGCTATCGACTACGAATGTGTTACCCGTGTCAAGTGCCGGGTTAGAATAACACCTCCCCCTTTCTTCCCGTTGGTGTCGTAAGAGTCAACTCTGGGAAAGGGTTAGTGTATTGTGGGCGATGGGCTAGCAACCGTCACTGCAATATCACGTTTAACCGTCTGGTTACCCTGAAATTGCTAAACGTGGCACTGGATTTTTGAATTCATGTGCTCTGCCTACCCCTCTTGGGAATATAGGCGTGAGTGTATGTATGTATGTGTGTATGAATGTGTTAAATCCGTGGTCGCCCAGCGATTTGACCTGTGGCCTAGACCCGCGTGGAAACTGCAGCCCAAGCCCTCTCATACTGAGAGGACGTCTATCCTCAGTAACAGAACGTAATAAAGCTAGATGACTGCTATTATTACATGAATAACGTGATTTTCGAATGCAACTCAGGCTCGTTCACAAATAAACCTACTTTAAAATAATTTTGCATTTAAAAGCTGGAATCAAAGAAGATCCGATTTATTTTGCGACCCTTTCAGCATTATAAATGGGGTTTTAACGTATAAAGAGTGCAGCCGTTTTTGAGACGGCTCCACCAGCTTACGCCTGTTGGAACTGAAATTATATGCTCGAAGAAGAGTCAACGCGACTGGAAAACTAATTTGCATTCACATAAGGCCCTGCGGAGACGACAGACTATCCGCGACGGACTTTTTAGTCTGTGAAAATAGAAGTTATGGAATTATAATGCAGTAACGCACACGACGCGCAAAAAGTCCGGCGCACAATGCTTACAATCCATGGAGACTTTTTGTGCGCCACAGACTCGATCGCACAAAAAGTCTGTCGTCTACGCTGCACCTAATATCTTTGGAATTTCACTGCGAAGAAAGACAAAGACAAAAATAAGGACCATTTTAAGTAAGTAAACACTTTATTGTACAAAAGGAAATAACACGAAATACAAAAAAAAACCTACATATACAAATGAAACGGCGAACAAAGACGGACTTATCCCTAAAGGGATCTTTTACAGCCAACCTTTACCTATTTATAAAAACTCGTATTTTTTTCTCAATTTTCGAAAAAAATGGTTTTCCTTCTCGGAATCAAAAGCACAATGCCTATTATATCGATATCAAGCAAAAATATTTTTATTGTTTATTATAAGTCGACATACAAATGAGTATTTTGTGAATATTTCAAATGTCTACTTGTAGCCATTTATTGCGTTTGTTGCATGGGAGCCGACCTTAAAAATTCACTTTATTATGTGTTTAGAATTTGTTGTTTCATGTATGATTAAACCTAACTTTATGCTAAATGTGGCTACAGATGTGAAATCATGCTTTTGAGTGGTTTTGTCTATGTAACGTTTCGTGTGCTCTTCCTACCCCAATAGGAAATAAAGGTGTGATGTATACATAATAACATCCGTACTAATATATAAATATGAAAGTGTGTTTGTTTGTTTGTTTGTCAGTCTTTCACGGCTAAAAGGAGCGATGAATCGACGTGATTTTTTTAGGTAGAGATAGTTTAGGGCATGGAGAGTGACATAGGGTACTTTTTGTCTCTTCAAAACCCCCCATTTCCCGAAAGTGAGGGGTGGAAGTTTTTGGAGAATTCCGCAATTTTCAATGTAGAAAGCTATAAATTGGTATGTGTGCTATTTCTTCTGTGCTACCCTGAATTCAACGCAAGCGGAGCCGCGGGCAAAAGCTTAATATATATGTCGTACAAAGCGACTAAGGAAATAAAAATAGGTTTTGCTTTGAACACTTTAATAACAAAGAGAAGGTGATAAATAACTCAATCGTGTTTTAAAGATGGTTGCTATTTTCGGTCCACCCTATTCTTAAATGTCTGCCAGGAACAATACCAATTGCCGTCTTTATGAAGCAATATCCTCCAGAAAGTTGAAATTGGGCGAAAGTGATTAAATTGAACACCCTGCGCCTGAGTGCTTTAGTGGGTGGATTTACGGAATTTCACAAAACATCGATAGTCTTTTATTTCAAGTGAATTTGTGGCAGAGGTGGTACATCACGCCTGTTTTCTCAAATGGGGTAGGGAGAGTAATTAAAACGGGACATAGACAATACCAAGACTACTCCACAGGTTTTAGGTTATATAAAAGAGTTATAATAGTAACAGGTTGCTAGCATGTCGCCTAAAGTATACTAGCAAACTTAAACCATTTCCTTAGTGGCCTCTTATGACATACACGGAAGAAATGGAGAAGTGTCAATCTATCCCGGTACCACACTTGAGAGTAAATAATTGTTTATATGAAAAAAAGGTAGGAATGACTTATTCCAGGAATTAATTATTTTCTTGTTAGTCGGCCCTTTATTGATTTTTAATTATTTGATACACCGAAAAAAATCAAGTTACATATTTTTAACCGACTTCAAAAAAAGGAGGAGGTTCTCAATTCGTCGGGATATTTTTTTATTATTATTATTTTTTTTATCATTTTTTTTTATGTGTGTTCGCTGATTACTCGAAGACGCCTGGACCGATTTGGAAAATTTTTTTTTTGTTTGAAAGGGTATAGTTTCCAGGTGGTCCCATTGCCAGCATATCTTGATCTGGTGATGGAATATGAGGGAAATCGAGGGCAACCCTCAAATTTTATTGGCACAGGTAATGTTTTTAGTACATTTTTCAAAACTACATCAGTATTTACGTCTGGCAGTAAAAAAAATATGACTGAGCTGATGATGGAAGGTCAACTCCTTAATGCTTAGGAGTTAAAGGATAATTCTTTCAATACTGAATGTACCTGCAGACTGGAAATTATAATTTCAGTAATTAGTGAGGCCTGCTGGTGATGGAAGGTCACCCTCATTATTAGACAAATGCTTTCAGTATAGCCCAAATTTGAAGTCGGTTTTTTTTTGTTTAAATTTATTTTATAATCTAGCTGGCAGACTAAAATAAACTTTATTTTAAGCTCCCTTTTGTAAGTAGTTCGTCAAAACTCAACTTTTTCGCGTTAAAACAAGCGTCCTAAAATTACTTGATAAAAAAGCGTCAAGACTTCTGTAGAATTACCCGGTAAATCAGAGCCATTGTGAAGTCCCGTAATGGCCCGGGATCAGATTAGGAGCCCGGGATATTCGAGCCACTTGTGAAAAATCCCGGCAAATCAAGCGTTTAATTCACCGTATAAATATTTTATTTCTGTTCTTCCTGGGACTGGGGTGGTTCATGTCAGAGGATGTAGCGGAAATGTTACATACATACATCCCGCATGTATTTCCAAATAAGGTAGGCAGAGCACACGAAGCACTATATAGACAAACCGCATCTATGTCACCCTTCGTAGACACATCTGGCATATTTTTTAGGTTTTAAATTGGTAGGTATAATAGTAACAGGTTGTTAGCCTTTCGCCTAAGGCTCAATTCACACCAGAAGAGCGGCAAAAGGCGGCGAAGCGCAGCGACCCGCTCCGTGGAGAATGCGCGAGGATTCCTGCGACTGCTCGAGAAGCCGCTGGAATGCGTAGGAAGTCGCTGGAATTTACATATTGACATGCAGTCGCACGGCTTTGTTTATGGAATGCGCTGGAATTCCCGCGGATCCGCGGGCATCCGCGCGCATCGTTAGAGTTTCTCATGCGATAATAAGTCTTATTGTAATGAAAATAAAGTTGAAATTCTCATGACACTGAAACTGCGCTCCGCTACGCCGCGCTTCGCCGCTTTTCTGGTGTGAATTGAGCCTAAGTTGTACTTCCTTAGTCATCCTTCCTTCTGTCCTTAGTCGCCTCTAACGACGTCTATGGAGGAAATGGAGGGGTGTTTTTCTAAACCCGACACCACACGGCAAATCCTAGACGCCTAGCAAACGGCGTATTAAAATGAGTAGACGACGCGCGTCGCATGCGTCGTAGATGTCGATTTTTGCGTTTGTATATTCAAACAGGTGTAAAACGCGACACTAAAATGAGTCTGAAGCGCACGCGCAACTTATTAAAGGAGAATACTAAGGGGCGGTGGATGGCAGAGTAGCGTCAAAACGTAGTAGCTACGAGCACCTAAAAGGTGTCTGTATCGCTGTACCCCGTATGCTAAGGAATACAAGGTTGAGTTCGAATCTTGATTGAAGTGCGTATACGTGCGACATCTGCGCGTCCGCTGCGCGTTTTAAATACGCCGTGTGCAGGTTTTAGCTTTATGAAGGTAAAAAAGGGTAGTTTTATAATCACACTAGCTGTGCGCGCGACTCCATCCGCGTGGAATAGTGACTAAATTCCCCCGTTTTTTCCCACATTTTGCAATGTTTCTTCGCTCCTATTAGTCGCAGCGTGATGTTATATAGCCTAAAGCCTTTCTCGATAAATGGTCTACCCAACACAAAAATAATTTTTCAATTTGAACCAGTAGTTCCTGAGATTAGCGCGTTCAAACAAACAAACAAACTCTTCAGCTTTATAATATTAGTATAGATTCAACTACGACAACCTTGAATCGATTTAAACTTGACAAAAAACTGTCACTAATAAAAACTTAAGAATCCTAACTACACTTAGACGCTCTTTCGTGCTTAGTAAAATCCTTACTTATAATATTATAAGTCAGAAAGTGAGTTTGTTTGTTTGTTTGTTCCGCTTTCACGCCGTAACTACTGAACCGATTGCTTTGAAATTTTGCAGACATAAAGATAGAAGTCCGGATTAAATAAAAGGGTACTTTTTATACCGGAAAAAATTGATGTTCCCGAGGGGAAACAAAAATATAGTTTGCTTGATAGATCGATATCAATCGATGATAGATCGATATCGATCGATGATCGATCGACAGATGATAGATCGATGGCGCTGTGTGTCTTTGAAACGTGAAGTTTTCTTATAGTTGTGCTTTGAACCGCAATATAACCGAGTTCCACGCGGGCGAAGCCGCGGGCGGAAAGCTAGTTAACTATAACTTCTTTTGTATCAGCATTTTAAAAGAACGTTAAATATTACGAACCTAAAAATTTACATACCTTAACAACCTCCTTTTATTTTATGTTAAAAGCGTACACTTTAATGCCTCGACTCTTAAAGTTTTTAGGGGATGCTTAATGTTTTTATTTTCTTAACCATTTTGCTATAAACTCATCATGATTTAAAAACTGTGGAACATTAATAAAAATACTATCAAACCAGTTCTGTATGGTATGACCTGAAATTTTCAGGCCTGTGTTCCTAAATGGGGTTGACAGAGCACATAAAATGCTACAGCTACATACACGAAACCATGACTATAATATTCTACGCTCCGCAGCCAAATTCTAGCAACATTCAGGCTTAGAAACAGATGGAAGAGATATAATAGTTACAGGTTGCTAGCCTGGCGACGCACGTCATCTCCACGTTTAAATATGCCGTTTTCTGGGTTGCCGCTACATATTATTTAAACAAACAAAACAGAAATAAAATTGTGAATTAAACGCTTTGTGGCCACTTCTGGCATTTTTTTAGGTTTTTTGTTGGCAGGTATACCTAATAGTGGCAGGTTTCTAGCTTATCGCCTAAAATATACCTTAACCTATTTCCTTTGTCGCCTTTAACGACATCGTGGAGGAAATGGAGAGGTTTTATTCTAAACCCGACACCACACGGGCTTCTTTTATACCTTTGATTATTCTTGAAATATCAATAAAGAAACGCTCCTCGCTTATGATTTACCCTACAGCATTTAACGCGTGTACAGCTAACTCAGCACGGTTGCTGAAATTACTGTTGCGCCTGAGTCGCCCCTCGTGAGTGCGACGTTATTACTGAGTGACTACGATGTGGCTAACCTATTCAGGTACAGTTGGACGCCATCTCCAGGGTAAAACCTAAGCCGTGAAGAGAAATATGCGTTCCTTAGGCTCAATTCACACCAGAAGAGCGGCGAAGGACGGCGAAGCGCAGCGACCCGCTTGGTAGAGAAGGTGCGATAATTCCCGCGACTGCTCGAGAAGTCGCTGGAATGCGCAGGAAGTCGCTGGAATGCGCGGGAAGTCCAAGATCTCTGGGCGGGATATTGCCAGTGGCCGCTCGCGATTGCTCGAGCATCCTCGGGCATTCCCGCGACTTCTCGCGCAGTCGCACGGCTTCGTTTATGGAATTCGCTGGAATTCCCCGCAGATCCGCGGGCATCCGCGTGCGTCGTTGGAGTTTCTCATGCGATAATAAGTCTTATTGTGATGAAATTAAAGTTAAAATTCTCATGACACTGGAACTGCGCTCCGCTTCGCCGCCCTTCGCCGCTCTTCTGGTGTGAATTGAGCCCTAATGTTTAACTTGATTCAAAACGTGTGTACGTTATAACAATCAACACATCCATCCACACTCCAAAAGTCCTGATAGTTTTTGTCCATCCTTTTTATGTGACCAAACTAACCCTGTTCACGGAGACAAGTCAATATGGCACTCTCTCTCTCTCTCTCTCTCTCTCTCTCTCACAAAATGCCATACAAATGACAAAGACTAAAGTCAACGGCGTTTGACAATTTCGAAATGCGTGTTAGCTCCTGGCAACTATTAATTTAAACTAGCTTTCTTCTCGTGACTTTTTCTTTCTATTTTCTAACTATAAAATTAAAATATATATATTCTCAATTTGTGTGGTGTCGGGATAAAATAATACTTCTCCATTTCTGCCTTTTCCATCTGTTTTCAAACTTAAAATGGCTGCGAAGCGTGAAAAAGTCACAATATTGTTTTGTTTATGTCACGTTTGCTCTGCCTACCTCACTTGGGAACATATTCGTGATTGGATGTAAGTCTGTATCTACGCTACAATACCTACGTTCGCTTATGATAAATGCGAGCTGAAGCGGTTTAATTGTTTTATCTCCGTTTTATTAATTTAACGTTAATCCACGCTGGGGCTTTTAAAAAACCATTAAGTACATCCAAGATTGTTAACTGAGCGCAGCAATTTGCGTTGGAAAGTTATAGCACTCCGAGCACAGAGCGATTACCGGAGGAGTTGGCACGGCGATATTTTTTTGCTAAATTTCCATTTGAACACAAACTTCTTTTGCTAGGCTTTTGCAGGCTAGGAACCTGTCACTATAATACCTCTTTCATCTATTCCTAAACCTAAAATTATGCTAGAAGTGGCTGCGAGGCGTGAAATAGTTATTGTTTTGCATATGTCACGTTTCGTGCGCTCTGCCTATCCCATTTGGGAACACAGGTGTGACTGTATGTATGTCTTTTGCTTACTTGCAAATTATAAATGACTTGTGTTCAAGTAAATCGGACTATACGTTAAAGAGTCGTAGCTGAGTCACAAAGTGATTGTTAGAGTATTAGTTGGCGCTGAGCGGGGGTTGAAATGATGAAGACGCTTGGTAGAAGCTAAGTATCGATGTATCAATTCAGTTTTGGGAAAGACTCCAATAGAGAGATCTCTCTCCAGGCAGATGTTATGCCTGGGGACCGAAGTCCGAAGAGAGGAAGTTGGAATTTGTATTTATGCAACCGATCGTCGAAACTCGTAAGTGGGATGTAGGATTGTTACTGATATGGTATTGACGATCGTAGCAAGTAGTTCAGCCATTCGACGGTAGGTGGCGCTATGGCGCTTCACCAGGTAAGTATCGGCCGTTCGACGATAGGTGGCGGCGGTGGCGCTAGGGCGCTACACAGTCGTCATTTTTCATACGAAAAAAGCAGGTAAGAGTGATGCGCTGGAAAAATGTATGGCCCGTGTGGTGTCAGGTTTAGCATTCAGCATCTATGGCAATACGTTAAGGTACGATCTTAGGCGATATGCTAGCAACCTGTCTCTATTGAAACCTAAAATAAATGCTAAAAGTTGTAACAAAACGCGAAAAAGCCACGAAATGAAGAAAGTGGGAATACAGGCGTGAACGTGATGTATGAGGCTATGTATGTGAATAGCTATTCTCGTTTGGTTTTTTCCACCTGTGCCCGGGCTCAAACAGGCGAAGCGTTTGAGGTCCTATTTATGGGTAAAGCAACTCCCGTTGAAAGTGCTTAGTGTTCTGAACAGAACCTTTTAGGCAAGGCTTCGCAATTTAATTATTAATTTAATTATCTACCCATTATTAATTTCGGAGACGTGTGCCCCTGTGGGCCTTTAGCGTTGCGCGACAGGTTAAGGGTATGTGACAGTTTAAAATAAATAAGAGATCGATTTAGAATTTCGGGGTTTTTGGTTTTGTGACCTAGCTGCGTAGTAGGGATTGCTTAGTCACTAACACGCAGCACTAAGCTTTAGTGTTTTGTGTGTTAGGTTACCACATTTATAGACAGACCGCCGATCGATACCAGTTATCGATATCAGTCGATATTGATCGTTGGTGTGATGGACTTGGGTGATACTCGAAACTATCGTTCAACGTTTACTAAACTATTCTACCATCGAAAGCATTGATAAGCATCAAAATATTAGTTATAGGTAGATCAGTTGCACTTCACTTCCCCGCGCTGCCCCCAAATAGGTACGCTGATTATCCCCACTAGTTTCTCCGAGCGATTGTGTTCATATTGCAACACGGAATAAACGATCATAAGTTTTTCACACATTTTTAAGGAAGCTATGGAATGACTTACAGCGAAATTCACGAGAGATCATTGTTATTAGTGAACAGTAATCGCTTTGTGTGTTTTTGCATTTTTTTCGCCTCAGCTAACATTCTGGTTTACCGAAATATTCTGTGGTAACTTACAAGTTATACCAGACATCAGGCCACTACAAATAGTTTCGTAAACTCCAACCACTTAACTTTGCGGTGCGGCCCCGCTGCAGAATTTCGTAGGAACTAATTTCCTACACAAAACTGGAACATTGTTGTAGTTTTCAGTTTTGAATGTCAGATAAAAGATTTATTTACTTGTCTAAAGCTAGACAAAAGTTGTTTGTGCGACGAGCAAAGTTGATTTTTGTTCGTGAGTGTTGATGTTGTATCCTAGTTAGTGGAAGTTTTTTTTGATCTCATTTATTTTATAAGCCATACATCTTATGATTAATTTGGCGTAAATTATTAACAAAGGTGCTTCAACTTCAGGTAAACTTTGAACATAGTGATTAAAACTTAGGGACTGAATTTTTAATGACACTTAATGGACTGTATAAATAAAATTTATAATTGTACCACTGATCCCTGAACTTTGGTGATGGATGAAGAAGAGAGAAGAAGAGATCTCCCGGCGAGCAAGTAGTTCTTTTAAAAAATCTAGCCTAGGTTGTTCGTTGCTTTTACACTCTAGGACAGGGGTCATCAATTAGTTTCGCTCGGGGTCCATTTTAAGAAATGAAATGACACTCGCGGTCCACACATGTAATAAAAAAAAATGAACTAAGGTAATTGCGGAAATTACAAAGATATTATAATTTACATAATATCAATGAGAAAAATGTCATTTTTTTATTGTTGATTGTCTTTCTGAAGTTTGGACTGGAATTGGTGCAAACTATTGACTTTAAATCCTGAAGATGAATGAAGATATATTTTTTCGGTCCGCATACAATGGGTCGGCGGTCCGTATGCGGACCGCGGTCCGCCATTTGGTGAGGCCACTAGAACTTTGATGAGGCCATCTCTCTCTGACATTGTCTTCTTTTTGTATCATCAAGGAGGATTTTAAAGGACGGTTCCTGAATTTTACTTAATCCAATTGAGAACCAAAACGGTGTTGTCGGTGTTCAAATGAACCAGACGAGTATTTTCATTGTTCGTCTTCTTGAATAATAGAAGATAAGACATCCCTCAGCATCCGCAGCATCTCATTTTCTCCAGTCTGTCATCTCGTCATGCGTTTCAAAACCATAATGTCGCCATAAAATTGGTTACTCCAGCGTAACATGCGAACACATTTTCTCGAAAAGAAATTTATGCGTAATAGTAAACACGGAGTAATTTGACAGCTACGCGATTCCGAACAAAGTGTGACATATTCCTTGGTCTGAGAGTTGATTTCTGGGTGAATATTGAGGCTAAATATACCGCCGTCGGCGGGATGTGAAGGATTTTTGGTGGTAAAATTAAGTTATCAGATATTCAGCTTGCCACAGCTTCGTGGGACCTTTTCCAAGTAATATTTGGGAAGCTATCCGTAACAGATATAAAAGACTTGGCATTTAGACGGAGATATTTAAGGCGACGAACGTGACGTGATTTCATATTCATTTTATTCCATTTCTAGACATTTGAATGGAGGTTTGCGATTGGCATGAATATTGTTGGTGTAGGAACTGCAAACATTTTGTAAGTTAATAGATAGAGAAGTGGATAGAATTTTATTACTTTTTAAAATATCTTCAAGGCATAAAAAAATAAACGAAGTACAACAATTACAAAATGTGAACATGTAGGTGAGTACTTACATAATAACACTTTTCCATTTCTTCCGTGGATGTCGTAAGAGGTGACTAACAAAATAGGTTTAGATAAAAGACAAAAACATCATGTCTGTTTTCGCAAATGGGTTACTTTTTCATAGTTGAGAAAAAAAGGTAACGTACCTACAATCTTTATAAAATGCCCCAGACAAGCATTTCGAAACAACCCGCAAAAATATGTTAAAATTACATTAAAACCCAATCCCGTGAGGCTTTCATATGTAAATTGCTTTGTTTATTCGCGTGTATTTGCATTTTTTATACATAACATTCAAATTTGCAGGCTTTGATGGAGCGAACACTGTACGGCTGATTATTTAACTTATTTTACTCGACATTTTTATGTTTTTATTCCAAAAACGTATATTCACATAATCACGCCTATGTTCCCAAATAAGGTAGACAGAACACAGAGAAAACCATGGCTGTTCCATGCTTCGCAGCCACTTCCAGCATAATCTCAGGTTTAAACAGAGATTCCCTTGTGGTGTCGGGATAAAACAACACTCTCCATTTCTTCCGTGGATGTCGTAAGAGGCGACTAAAGAAATAGGTGTAGATATACTTTAGTTAGAGATATGTCACTATTATACTACCTCTTCCATCTGTTATCTATACTAATATAATAAAGCTGAAGAGTTTGTTTGTTTGTTTGAACGCGTTAATCTCAGGAACTACTGGTTGGAATTGAAAAAATCTTTTTGTGTTGGATAGATCATTTATCGAGGAAGGCTTTAGGCTATATAACATCACGTTGCAACTAATAGGAGCGAAGAAAAATTGAAAAATCTGAAAAAAACGGAGCAAATTTGCCACTATTCCACGCGGACGGAGTCGCAGGCACAGCTAGTCAAATCTAAAATCATGCTAAAATTGGTTGCGTAGTGTGAAATAGTCACGGTTTTGTCTATGCCAGGGGTTCCCAAACTGTGTGCAGAAGGTATTGAGGGGCGCCACGAAACCATTTTCAAATTTATACACATACATATTTTCATTTTTATTCCTCTCAACCTAAATACTACCAAAATCTGAGCCTATTTGTTCTTTATCTTGTTTAAATAGTTACACTGGGTAGGGCTCCGTGAAAGAATTCTAAACTTGTGGGTGCGCCGTGAGCTGAAAAAGATTGGGAACCCCTGGTCTATGCCATGTTTTGTTTGATATACCCAACCCATTTGGGAACACAGGCGAGATTGTATGTTGTATGTAATTACGTTTGTAAATTATTTTATACCGCAGAAGATCCAGGGCCAGTATTCGGTTCACCAAGATGGAATATGTACCAAAAAGGCCCCAAATTAATTCGCACTGCCCTAACGAACTTGACTTCTGTGGTAGCAGAATTGAATAGCCTCGCGTCAAAACGAACTAACCCCACATTCGGTAGAATACAAAATACACCCTTTCTTAAAGACACTAGGTCCATATTTACGTAAGTGAGGATTGTAGTTATGTCCTGTAGGATGGGCAGGTACAATTGTATTTGGAAAGGACGTCCGTCCCGTAATTTCATATTTTAGGGATCCATTTATTACGGTTTTTATGTACGTATTATGTATTATACGACATGGTTGTAATTTTCAC
This sequence comes from Adoxophyes honmai, assembly GCA_005406045.1. Classification (NCBI taxonomy): domain Eukaryota; kingdom Metazoa; phylum Arthropoda; class Insecta; order Lepidoptera; family Tortricidae; genus Adoxophyes; species Adoxophyes honmai. The sequence continues at coordinate 430,359 of BHDV01001223.1, forward strand.
CATTCTTGACGATTGTGTAACTGTGAATTGATTTCCTGACGTTATTTTAGTTATTTTTATGACTGTTAAATGAAATAAAAGACATGATGATAGTTTATGTTTATAGTTGTATATTATGTAGTTCATAAAGTTTGTACACAGCCGTGTGGTGTCGGGTTTAAAATAACACCACTCCATTTCTTCCGTGCACGATATAAGAGGCGACTTAGGAAATAGGATCAGGTACGGTTTAAGTTTAGGTGACAGACTAGCAACCTGTCACTACTTTATGTCTTCCATGTAAATGTATGAAAATGTAAAATTATGCTAAAACTGAGTACGGAACGGGAAACAGTCATGATTTTGTTAAGGTATGTCACGTTTCGTGTGCTCCGCTACCTCATTTGGGAACACAGGCGGGATTGTACGGAATTTTATAAGCAATAATGTCTCACCAAAGTGCTAATAAAACTTGATACAACTATAAACTTATAAACCAATATAAATATAGGAGCCAATTCAATTTATCGTCGAATAAAACGAACTTTATGGCCGCATAAATGAGACAAGTGTGAATGTTCGCGGAATAGTTTACTTTATAGCTGTGAGTAAGGAGGGTAGAATTGGATTCATCCCCATCGTTCCTCCGAGCTGTGTAAAGTCTTATAAATTGTTTTAATAATTTATGAAAATTCTGTTTTGAAAAAGCTTACAGTAATTATAATTAGAAAAAGGTATACTTACGTACGCCTGTATTCACTAACTAGCTTTTGCCCGCGGCTTCGCACGCGTTAAATTCGGGCTAACACAGAAGAGATTTTGGAATTATTAGTAGGAAGCGCCCGCCAGAATAGACAGCAGATGGTAGTATTTTTTCTACTTTCTCGACACTTATCGTCATAGTTTGGAAAATTAAAAAAAAAATATATTGTAGCCTATGTGCTATTGTGATGTATAAGCTACATTACTGTAAAGTTTCATCAAAATCCATTCAGTAGTTTTTGCGTTAAAGAGTAACAAACATCCAAACATACTCACAAACTTTCACATTTATAATAATTAATAATAAGATGGAGCAGGCAGAGCATACGAAACGCTACATCGACAAAATCATGACTGTTCCAAGTTTGCCACTTTTTTTTCACACTCTTCCAACTATTTTACAAGTTGGCAGGTTTAATAGTAACAGGTTGTTAGCCTGTCGCCATTTTTCCTTAGTCTACATTCTAAGCTCCACCGCATGCGTAAAGAATACGGGCACAGCGCTCGGCATTCAACTTGGCCAACATTGCACCGCAGAAGTTTTATAGTTCGCGATTGGTTCGCATGATGATGATTGGTCGCGTTTACCGCGCTATTGGTTCCGTTTGCCTCTCGCCCCGCGTTGTTTCGAGCCCAACGGCCTGTTTATGAGTTCGTTTAATATTTCAGATCAAAGATACCAAATGTTATTACAAAACTTATGGGTTGCCCTTTGGTTGGGTCCCGTGGGGACTAGATGATCCCCTTCCCACAATATATGTACAGCATATTTAGTAGTAACTCGGGTCAAGAGAAACAAACACACATCAGCCGAGATGCCCATGGGGTATAGAGTAGCACCTTTCCATTTCTTCCGCGGAAATATGCTTGAGGCAATTGGCTAGTAACGTGTCACTGTTATACTTGTTTTATCTAACTTAACACCAGAAAACTTTGCTAAAAGTGGCAACGAGACGTGAAATCATGGTTTTGTTTACGTAACGATTCGTAAGCTTTGCCTTCCATGTTCCGGAGTACAGGCATGATGTATGTATGTCTGAATACCACGCCTGCATTGCGGAATGAGGCAGGCAGATTATACATAACTTTATGAAGACAAAACCTTGGCTATTTCACGCTTCCTTGCTACTTTTGGCATATTTTTAGGTTTCAAATTAGATTTGAGATGGACAATAAGTAATGATAAGCTTCTAATACATCGTTTGAGGCAGAAAGTTAGCCTCATTTTCATCTTACAATTAAATTATATGACATACATACATATAGTCCAAAAACCTATAGTTATAGAGATATTAATTACTAGCTTTTGCCCGCGGCTTCGCTTCGCGTTAAATTCTGGGTAACACTGAAGAGCTCTCGTAATTATTATAACACGCTGCTATAGATGATATTATATGTCTTTCCATTTCGGGATAGAATCAATAGATTCTGGGCATTGGACACACGCGAACATACTACATACAACTGTCCACGGGAAATGCACGGGTTCTCTAGGTTCCAGACTCTAAGGCTCTATGCCCCAGCCATCTTTAATGTTTGACCTTACGCTTTATTAATGGTCATAGTCATAGCGAAACTATAAAAGCTCAAAAGGAAATTGCAGCCTTTTTAACTGAAACAGGAGACACCAGGAGATCTGTGAGAATTATTGGTATTCATAGGATTATTACATTTTCACCCTTTCTTAAGCCGGTTAAGATAGCCAGGTGCTAAAGATATTGCGGCCAAGCTGTGTGACATGAAGTCTCGTCTATAATCTCGATGCATCCGAATTTCACATAAGCATAACTGGGCCACGCTGGGATGCCTAGTTTTAATTGACGCTTGTGTAGACACCTGATCGATAGTTCAAGCAGGCGAATTTAGAAACTCTACCTACGGGATCTGCATCTGCTGTGTTCCGTATCCATATCTGTGTTGTATCTCCTGGTAATATACCTAACTATCACACAATACATGGTACTTTACATAACTGACAACATGCTGTGTTAGAAAATACCTATATTAATCTAATGTTCAACGTTTTTGAAATCTCAACACATTTTAGCTACCTAAGGGCGCTGATATTCATTCGCTTAAGATTAAAGACCGTTAAAAATTCGTTGTGGGAAAAATTCCAATAGAGAGATCTCTCTCCAGGCAGATGTTATGCCTGGGGACCGAAGTACACAGAGAGGAAGTTGGAAATATTTATGCAACCGATCATCGAAACTTCGATAGCCGGATGTAGGATTCCATTTTTACAGTAGAAGTTCTACTACTCGATGATAAATGGCGCTAGGTGTCCATACACCAGCCCCCCTTTTTAGACCGGAGGTCAGAGCGGAATCGCAGTGCAAGTCTGTGTTTCATGTTCCTGCAAGGGCTAGTTGCGTCTGCTCGAGCCGCGTTGGCGAGCGTTGATGATCCGCCGCGTTTATCGGAGAGCGAGTTGCTCCAATCCGATGCGATTGGAGAAATGAAAACCTACGTGTGGTCCACTTTGGATGCGTAGCTGGCTCAGTAGGTTACAAACTGTAGACACCAGGCATGGAGATATGGCAACATGCTAGTGGTGCACAGTGTGGTAGTCTGACAGGAACTGCGTCGTTGTCGTGAGTTGTGCATTTTGGAAGGTAGTGTTTAAGTCCATACTCGAGGTCATCAACGTGAGAAAGATTCAAATAAAGAGATCTCTCTACCTACAGGCAGATGTTATGCCTTGGGACCGAAGTCCAGCAGAGTAAGTTGGAAATTGTATTTGTGCAACCGATCATCGAAACTTCGATAGCGGGATGTAGGATTCCATTTTGACAGTAAGTAAAAGTTCTACTACTCGATGATAGATGGGGCTAGGTGTCTCTACATCGTTAACTGGTAGCTTTTATAACGTAATAACTCCCTTATAGTCATTTCATTAAAACAAACAGGCATATTTTACCAGACGTATTATATTAATAAAATTAAAAACACAAACTTAAAAGGTAATTTTATTTATTTTTTAGACAATTTAAATATTTCAATACTTATGTTGGTAAAAAACATTTTTTTTAACATCAGCATTTATTCAGATATTTATAAAGATCTACTGTACATACACTTTATTTAACTTAAAACTATTGTAAAAGCTCATTAGCATGCAAAAGCCGAGTCTACTAAAAAGCTAGTTCAATTCAATAATAGTGCTACCGATGTGTCAGTTATTGTTACAATCAAGAAGCAAAGGAAACGATTATCATGGCTAAACTAAAACATGGCTGCCACCAACTTGGTTGATCCATATGACTTCATCACTCAGAGACAAACTACTAAGCTGGCGCGCCAAGAACCCACGTTAATGTGAGCTCTGGTATACAGCATACAGCAACCTCATGATGTAGCAGGCGGTCACAGTCTCTATTATGTCACTTATTGCCAGGAGCTACTCATTATTTGTCTATATACGACGTTATTTGTTTCCTCTGTGAGCACCAGAAATACCAAATAGTAAAAATGTTAAAAATAAAAATGGTCGCAGCTGAATTTCCGACTCAATAAATCTCCGCTGCTAACGTACTACCTTCAGGTGAGTTTCGTTACATAATTTTGGTGGCGATAGGTTCTTCAGAGGCTCAATCGGAAGTCCAACTTTTAGAGTAAGAGTGTGTGCTGGTAGCCCCGAGGCGCACACAGAGTTCAAGAATTCTTCGGGTAGGTACGTCGTTATAGTTCCAGGATTTACGGCAGTATTGATGGATAGATATATCGCCTGTTTCCCTTCAACTTCTAGTAATATGCGCTCATTAACAGCAGTTGCCTGGTAGTTTGTTGGGGTCAGTAAAGCCCGTTCAAACATCCAAAAATTCCCGTGGAGTAGGTACTATTTCACGCAGGTCTCCATAAACCGACCGGATGAGTTCATCAATACACGGCACAGTTTTACAAAGAGACTCCGGGAATCGAATGGGTTACCATTGGTTTCCTGTCTTCCTTCAACTTTAAGAAGTGTTTCGGAGAATTCTTGAGCGTGTGAACACTATCACCTTGACGAACCCGCATGTTTTCCGCAAGTCGCAACTTCTGCACGCACGGCCACAACGTCGATCGTTTTGAGCAAGCATTTACCTCGTGGAGTCGGGTCAAAACTGGCAAAGTTTGGCGGAAATCACCGGAAAAGAGAAGTGTGATGCGACCCACAGTGCGGGCCGATTGTCGTATATCTCTCGCAGCATTCGGTCAACTGCTTCTAACCGCCTTTTTGTGGGCCATTGTGCATTCCTCCCAAACGATAAGACAGCAGTCTTTGAATACTTTTGTTTTGTGATTATTTCGAGACATTACACTATACCAAAAATATTTCTTCTTTGGTAAACGGTTGACATCTGACATCTATGTTGATATCCGTTGCCTGGGGACCCGATCCCGACCCTGCGCAACAAATGCGCGCGTAGTACAGAAAATAAGTTTTACTATTGATAATGAAATCAAATATTTAAATTTTTTAAATGTTTAAACTCATTTGAACGTATTATTATTTTAGAAACGCTATTCTTTACATTTAATAAGTGCTTAGCCTTATATAAGTCGTTGTTTTCAAGCATTTTACTTGTGATTTCTGGAAATAAAAAAAAACTCTTTCAAAGCCAGATTTTTCAATCTAAAATGTAAAAAGTCATCGTTTTTTATAGCCTATAGCCTGCCCAGACGTGCTTTTAACTTATTAGTGAAAACCGCATTCAAAAATGTTCAGCCGTTTTCACGTGATGAGCGAACATCCAAACAGACAAACTGACAAACCGACAAACCGACAAACTGACAAACCGACAAACAGACAAAAATTCTAAAAATCACCAAAACGTGTTCAATTGTCGATTCTAAAACCCCCTAAATAGTTTTTTCCTAAATATCTTCTATGTACAGACTTTCGACCCTCTCTTGCTTTATTATATGTATAGATAGATTTAAAACCAATTGCACTTCAAAAATTCTCAATTGCAACACACCCTAAGTTCGTGGCGTAGCCACCAAGTAATAACTTTTTACACAGGTGTACTAACCGCATGATTGTTAGCCAGTTTCACTAAGTGGAGTTTGGTATCTATCCCACAAAAAGGTTTTACTACCGAAATTGTATTCTCTCTGAAATAAAGGTCTACTCTCAAAGAAGCGCGTAATTAATATGAATAAATTTGTTCTGAAATAGTAATTACTAGCTTTTGCCCGCGGCTACGCTCGCGTTAAATTCCGGGCAACACAGAAGAGATCTCGGAATTACATTTAATATACGATTTTATTGTTAGTCACTAATAGCCCGTATGCCAATTTATAGCTTTTTACTTTGAAAATTGCGGAATGCTCCATAAAAACTTCCACACCCCATTTTAGGGAAGTGCGGAATTATGAAGAGACAAAAAGTAGTAGTATGTCACTCTCCATGCCCTAAACTGTATCTACCAAACGTCAATCCGTCGCTCCGTTTAGCCGTGAAAGACGGACAAACAAACAAACACACTTTCACATTTATAATATTAGTAAGTATGGATATGGATATGGATTTGACACATAATTTGGAGCTATGCCGATATAACATTATTTACTCATGTCGTCAAAAATACGTGGTTTAAATCTTTCAGGTTATTACCGCCCACGGTATATACGGTACCTACTCGCTCACTAAATGGGTTGGTAAGCACAGTTCAACCAACATAGTAGTAATAACGTTATGTAAACCATATTCCAAATGTCAGCGAAGATTCATCTCGGAGCGATCGTAAGTTGCCCCCGGCTGGCAATATACTACCCCCGTATTTATAATTGCTCGCAATTTTGGTTAAATTGCTTCTCGTCTGGAATATATTCAGTCACTTCTGTTTAAATTAACTTTCCTCCTTTTTTATCTTTACTTTAAATTTGCTATTATTATACATACATACATACATCCACGCCTGTATTCCGCCACTAAACGTTATACGGGTGGCCTGAAATTGACCGTAAAGTTTTTTCCTGGAATTTTCTTGGAAAAAAAAAACGAAAATTTGAAAAGATTGCTCAGTCTTTTAACTCAGGCAATGACTGGAAAAGCGGTGAAACATTTGCCAACTAGGTAAATAATGTAAATTATCAGTAAATAATTTACAGGGCTTTTCGGACGCTTATACCCGAGATATGACTTCGGGGCCATCTAGCATATATTCTTTAAGTTTTAAGTTAGTTGGCAGGTATTATAGTGACAGGTTGCTAGCCTTTTGCCTTAAATATACCCTAACCCAGCGTTTCTCAAACTTTTTTAGTGACGGAACCCTTTTGGAAAGCGAAACACTTGGCGGAACCCTACAAAAAAAAACAGCAGTTTTTAAAACTGTCCATGTATTCGCCGCGTCAAAACTTTCGATCAGAGAATGCCTTTTTTTCTAAATTCTTGCGGAACCCCATCAGGGACATCACGGAACCCTGGGGTTCCGCGGAACACACTTTGAGAATGGCTGCCCTAACCTATTTATTTTACGATATCCACAGAACAAATGGATATGTGTTATTCTAATCCAGACATAACACAGAAAAATTGTAAATTCTTGAGACTACCTACATTTTGTTTATTCAGATCCAACCACTTAAAATAACTGCCTTTCTACATTATTTAAATATAATTCCCAAGAGCTAGGAGAACTTCGAGCCTAAGTAGAGAAGATTTAGGTACATCTGGGGCCTGATTTGCCTAAATATGTCATCGACGTAATATATTACGGCCCTAGGGAGCAACGATCGCTCACTTGCATGCCAGTGTTATAATGTAACATTATTAGGGTATCCTCTAGTGTCACTGTTCTAATAAATACATACATACAGTCACCAGCACCAATATCTGATACAATAATGCTGCAAAAACATCTGATACGACTCTATTACTAGGGGCAGTAGGACGTGTCAGATATTTTTGCACGCTCCGTCGTGGCAGATATTGATGCTGGTGATTGTACATCACGTCTGTATTCAAGAATGGGGGTTGTATTCAAAAAACACAAAACGCTAAAGACAAAACCACGGCTATTTCGCGTTTTTAGTTGCCTCTAGCATTTTTTTTCTCCGGTTAAGAGATTATAATGATTAGCGACATTGATATACTTCCTTAGTCGTCTCTTCCGGCATCTACGGAAGAAATGGAGTGCTGTCATTTTAAACCCGAATCCACATACTTAGTAAATTCTCTCCAGGCAGATTTTATGCCTGAGTACCGAAGTTCACAGAGAGAGTTGGAATAAGGCTCAATTCATACCAGAAGAGCGGCAAAGGGCGGCAGAGCGGAGCGCAGTTTCAGTGTCATGAGAATTTTAACGTTATTTTCATTGCAATAAGTTATTATCGCATGAGAAACTCCAACGAGGCGCGCGGATGCCCGCGGATCCGCGGGAATTCCGGCTAATTCCATAAACGAAGCCGTGCAACTGCGCGAGACGTCGCGGGTATGCCCGAGGATGCTCAAGCAATCGCGAGCGGCCGTTGGCAATATCCCGCCCAGAGATCTTGGACTTCCCGCGCATTCCAGCGACTTCCTGCGCATTCCAGCGACTTCCAGCGCATTCCAGCGACTTCTCGAGCAGTCGCGGGAATCCTCGCGCCTTCTCTACCGAGTGGGTTGCTGCGCTTCGCCGCCCTTCGCCGCTCTTCTGGTGTGAATTGAGGCTTATATTTTTTATATGCTACCATTCGTCGAAACTTCGTTACCGCGATGTAGAAATTTTGACAGTTTATGACGTATGACGCTTGTAGAAAAAGTTCTACTACTCGACGATAGATGGTGCTAGGTGTTGCTTCAAATTAATTAATTAAAAAATCTCTTCTTTGCTCGTTCTTAATTCAAAGAAGGATTTAAATCGGAAATAAGTAATCTATCTACCTACAGCGAAAAGTGAAATCAGCTCTTCTGCTAGCGGATTTCAGTGAGAGCTTTTTAAAAGCGCTTTAAAGCTCTACTTAATCGAACTTGGCGTTAATTAAGTTTTCCATTTTTTTTTTAATATTGAAGACGTTACTTTCTAATTAACGCTTTAAGGTTGTAAAAATACTAACAAAAACAAATATTAATTACGCCAGTATTCGTAAGTATTCTCAATTGGGCTAGGCAGACTATGACTATTTCATGTTTCGTTACTACTTTTAGCACAATTTTAAAGTTAGTTAAGGAGTCATAAAACAGTGACAGGTTGCTAGCCTGTCGCCTAATGCCGCAATTGCACTGAGGCGTTTACTTAGTGCGGCCACAGCATGCGTTCCATTATAGTAGGTATATTAAGGTCAACTAACGTCGTCTTTACAGACGAGTGTTCGCCGAGCGTCTAGTGTGTTCAAATCGATGGTGCAGTCGTTAACGAATTCGTTTGCGAATCATCGCGGAATTGTATGTAAACTGTGACAGCGCCGCCAGCGGAACGTTTGCATAACTGCCGCGGTCGACATTTTCCATAATTATTCTTCGCGTTAGTATAAATTAATAAATATCACTGGACAATATTTACACCAATCACCTAGTCCTAAATTCTGTATTATGGGTACTAGACAACGGAAAACTTACTCATTCCTAATTAATGTTATAAATGCGAAAGTAACTCTGTCTGTTTGTTACGCTTTCCCGCTTAAACCTCTCAACCGATTTTGATGACATTTGGCACAAACAATCTTTAGACCCCTGAGAAAGGACATAGGCTACCTTTTATTGCGAAAAAAAGGTATGCCCAAAATAACTATTCCACGCGGACGAAGTCGCGGGCACAGCTAGTATATTGTATCGATAATATCCAAGACTCGAAAGCAAACATTCGTATTCATCATACAAACATCTGCCCCGACCGGGGATCGAACCCGGGACCTTAAGCTTCGTAGTCAGGTTCTCTAACCGGTGGGCTATCCGGCCGTCAGGATGCAAACGAAATCGACGCGTTTATTGACCCACATCATTACACTAGACCAGGGATTCCCAACATTTTTTTCGTCGAGCCCCCCCCGGATCACAAATAATATTTTCATGCCCCCCCCCCCATATTCAGTATTTACAATAAAACTAGCATTATTTTAACATTTGATTTTGTGTACATTTAAATATTTTTTTCTATTGAAAACACAAACGTCTCGCGCCCCCCTTGAGATTGCTCTACGCCCCCCAAGGGGGGCGTGCCCCCCTGGTTGGGAACTCCTGCACTAGATGCTCTGATGCGTATTAACGCAGACGACGGTGACTCGTGTTTTGATTGTAATGACACTTGGGGTGCTGGAGCAAACACACCACCATAATACGAACCGCCAAAAGATTCTAGATCCTAAAAAGAAGTCCTTTATTCCCAAAGCACTCTCAGATAAAGCTATTCAAACAAAACTAACGTTTATTGTCCGGATACACAAAGGAGAGGAGAAAATTCGTGTTAAAAGAGAAAATATTGCGTGCAGTAATCCATTAACTCCCAAAGGATGTCTTTTCGGAGAGTTATTATTTTCTTACGAGCTGGATCGCTTGGTTTGTTAAATAACACGCGAAAACATACATACATCACGCCTGTATTCCTAATGGGGTAGGCAGAGTGTATGAACGCTACATACACAAGATCATGACTGTTCCACGTTTGCAACTTCTAGCTTGTTTTTTAGGTTTCGAGTTGGCAGGTATAATCGTGACAGGTTGCTAGCCTGTCGCTTAAAATGTACCTTAGTCTATTTCGTTAGTCACCTCTTACGACTCCCACGGAAGAAATAGAGAGGTGGTACTTTAAAACCGATAGCACACGAGAAACCTCCTCTTAAGTCTAAACCTAAAATTGCTAGAAGTGGCGGTGAAAAGTGTCACTTGATTTTGTCGCAGCGTTTTGTGTGCTCTGCCTACCCCATTTGGAAATACGAGCGTGATTTATGTATGTTACTAAGGAAGATAGTCTAGACAGACAACGAATTGTTCTTCCAAAGGTGTCCTTTCCCGGAACCCTAGAAACGTATACATTTGATCGATTCTACTCTGAATCGATTCTCACATTTATTCGCTCCGCTCCCTTGATACACCGCCTGCCTCCGAGAATATTAGATCACAGCATCTCAGGTGCGACAGTGGTATCTGTAACACAGAGAATCCGAGAGTGCTGAATGAAACTCACGGACAAAGAAAATTGGTCGGGCATATAATTTCCTAGGGGAATAGACCTGTTTTAATCGTCCTTGAGTGTGAAACCATACGTCCAGGAGTTTATCATACCCTTTTGATAAGATTTACTGGGGTACCTACTGCTGCAAATATACATAAAGAGTATACTTACTTTAGCGTTTAAATACAAAAAACAAAACCGGACTCGCGCACGAAGGCCCATACTAGACAAATAAAAGCTGGCCTAATTTTTTAGATTTTGAGTTGGCTGTAGGCTGTTGCCTTATAATTCCTTAGTTGCCTCTTATGATATCCACGGACGTAATGGAGAGGTGTTATTCTAAACTCGACACCACACTGCACAAGCTAACTAACTACGATCCACTGAAGTAGTTAACCGCTCTCCAAAAGATCTCCAAACAAACCATTAGCAATGCTCAGCGAACAAACGAAATTTTCTTACGTCAAAAAAAATTGACGATGCATAAAAATTTCGCGAACTTAATCCGATCTCGCCTAAAAATGGCTTTGTGGGCTCCTTACACAGAATTGAAACGTAAGCAGCTCTTGTAAGGTCCACTTCTGATCGGAGGCCATGATTCAAAGGATTTGAACGATAAAGAGAGCGCCTTGATGTTTCTGGGTGGTATTTTCGCTGTGTGGGCTAGAACCGCTAAAAACCGGCTTTGAAGTAAATTACTGTAGTCTAACCGCTCTATTTTGTTCGAATGACAGCACTGCACGATTGTCTAACACAATTACAATCTGTATCAAAAATATTAGTGTCGCCGCACACGGGCCACCGGCCACAGCCACAACCGCGGCCACGAGAAGCTAGACGCAGCTACAAAAGTAGTTGAAGCGCGCGACAGCCACTTGTTTAGCTCAGACAGCCGTTTAGTGGCCGGTGCGGGCCGCGAGATGCGAGCTGCGGCGATTGTAGCGTGTGGCGGCCACCAGCGTCAACTGTGTGAGGCAAGACCAAAAAAAAATTAAGGAAACTACAGGAAATATGCCGGTGGTGACGTTTTGTGTGCGGGAGCTCTAAGACGCCGTCACACAGGCGTGGGACGTCCGCGTGATTTGACGTGACTATCTTGGCCTGCGAATGCCCTGACTTCAACGCGCCAATCACTCGCTATATAGGCGGCGCGGTGAGGTAAAATCATTCGGAAAAAGTAGAAGTATGCGCGGTAATCAATTTTAGGTCTATTCGGTATCCGAGGAGCGCGGGGGTGGACCGCGTCACGTTATTGGTAGATCAGACGCACTTCAGTTTTAGCTAGTTCGTAGCTTTTCATCACAGAACACGAAAAGCGGAGCAACGAAGCGGAGATCACGTGAACAAAGCGAACGTACAAACTGCTCGATTGGCAGCAGCTATGGCTCCTAGATGAAGGGTTACGGATGTGCCCGGAAAATGTCGAGTTAATCTCGATTTAATACTGGACTTAACCGTAATGGAGTTATTCATGCCGTACGGTGTCGGGTTTAAAATAACTCCTCTCCATATCTTCTATGGATCCGTGTTACTGTGTTTTGCCTCTCTCATTTGGAAATACAGGCGTGATGTATGTGTGAAGCATTTCATACAAACTTAGCAGTAGGGTGTCCACCGAAGGCAACAAATTATTCAAATAGGTTTATAAGAAAAAGTTTTGGAATCTCTGCCGTTAGAGAAATAAGCGCAAAGTCGCTGGCAACTAGTTTCAACACAAACCAAAAATGTTTCTACGAAATCCTAATAAATAATAGTTTGCGAACTACATTGTCCGCTAACCCATTTTTGTCCCTTCGACATAAGATTTTCCGATGAACCTTGCCTCAGAAGGGCGTAATATTAGGTCTTTGCCTATAAAATTGGCGATATTTCTTCCTTGCTTCTAATTATCGCAACTTCCATAACATAAGAGACATTTGCATTACTCGATATTACAAAAGATTGTGTCTTCATCGTGCAAATTTTGACTGTCATGTCATGAAGCATGATTAATAAAACTACGATAAATATTTCGAAAATAAAGTCCATTTTTGTTTCTGGTATTTTGTATGTTTGGTTGCAACATTGATCGATTTTTTTTTTCAAATCGATTCTCATACTTTGTTTATAACATACATACATTATACATATCCTCACGCCTGTATTCCCAAGAGGGGTAGGCAGAGCACATGAATTAAAAAATCCAGTGCCACGTTTAGCGATTTGTTTATAAGTATGTTATTTTTGGTTGCTAAATAAGTGACAAAACATTTAGTATGGAAAACACAAACAAAACATAACATAATATCACGCCTGTATTCCCAATAGGGGTAGGCAGAGCACAAAAAACGCTACATAGACTAAACGATGACTATTTCAAGTTTCGTGGCCACTTCCAGCATAAATATTGTTTGATTGTAAGGTGGCAGGTACAACAGTGACAGGTTGCTAGTCTGTCGCCTAAAATGTACCAAAACCTATATCTTTAGTCGCCTCTTACGACATCCACAGAAGAAATGGAGAGGTGTTATTCTAATTCCGACACCACACGGGATACGCAAATGTTACGGAAATCTTCATAAAAAACGCCAATTTCATAGGTAAGGACCTAATATGACTACTAACCCATTGTGTCAAGAACCTACATTACTACGTAATGGACATGGGTGGATGACATGGGTGCCTTTGATTAACTGCGTGGGATATTAGGGTGATATAAAAGTGTTAGTTTTGTTTCAGGGGTAGGAAATTGTGTTTGTAAAGGGCCATGTTATTATCTCTGTAAGTACTTAAGGTAAACGTCCCTGTCCTCGACACTGACCCAATACTTGGCACATCCAACCTTATGTCATAGTAAGACAGGCGACAGATGGGTGTCATCTATTGGGCGTTGAGGCGTCGAGCATTGGAACTTTTACCTTACCTACATCATGAAAACTGTGAAGACAGAAGGAACAAAACTGACATAAACTGAATACAATTTAATTTTCTGATTTCGTGTAACATTTTTTTTTATTCATAAAAGTTCTGGTCGTCTGTAAAGGTATTAGTTTGTCATAATTTTAGTTAGCCCTGATAACTTTACAGATAAAAACAGAATATTAAGACATTCCCTCTCACACCGTAGTTAATATCGCCACTTTTGGATTTGTTTTATGGCGTTTCGAGTGCTTCGTCTGCCAGTTTGTGTGTGTTGGATACATACACCTTATAATAACTCGACGAAATATCAATCTGTCACTATTGTACATCTTAATTTAAAATCTAAAAATTATGCCAGTAATGTCTACGAAAGGTGAAATAGTCATAGTTTCGTCTATGTAGCTTTTCGTGTGCTCTGCCTACCTTACTTGGGAATACAGTCGTGATGTAAGTATGTATGTATGTAGAAACTATCCAAAGTTGCATCAAATAAGCGCTTAAGAAAAGAAACTCATCGGGGGCAAAAATCGGTTCCCTAAATCGTTACCGTCTCGTCGCCGTTCCGTCACCGTGTCACCCGCCAAACCGAACGTAACGAATCAATATCCGGCGAATTATGGATGCCGTCGACATTTTCATGTCAATTTGTCTGGATTAGCCCCATTGTTATCCCGTTCTGGCGGCAATAATATTTTGTTGCGCTTTCGACATGCTGGATGAATAACTGATGAAAATATTGTCCGAACGACCTTTGGTTACGGTCCAGTTTCGGATGAAACTGGTTTCGGCCAAGTTTCTGGTTGAAATTGGTTTCGGCCAACTTTCAATGGGTTTCGGCCTAGTTTCAGATTAAAATGAGTTTCGGACTATTTTCAGTTTGAAATGGGTTTCGGACTATTTTCGGTTTGAAATTGGTTTCGGTCAAGTATTCGGTTAGAATGGGTTTCTGTCAAGTTTCAGTTTTATAATGTGTTTCGGCGAAGTTTCAGATTGAAATGGGTTTCAGTCAAGTGTCCAGTTGGAAAGGGTTTCAGCCAAGTTTCAGGATTAAATCAATTTTGGTCAAGTTAGTGGTTAAAATGGATTTCGGTCAAGATTCGGATTGGAACTAGTTTCGGCTGTTATCATGCCGAAAGTACAGCTAAAACCAAAATTGAAAGGTTTTGACTGAATGTGTTTGCGTTTAATACTATCGTTAAGAGGGCGCACACATTTTTTACGAACGTAATTATCAGATCAGGCGGGGAAGAGAAATTCAGGGGCAGGGCAGGGGTAAG
>BHDV01001223.1:446857-472326 GCA_005406045.1 Adoxophyes honmai
TTAGTTGTTTTCCTATAATATAAAATGTTCCCACAAATTACGAGTATTTTACTTGTTTCCATAATTAACGATACGGTCCTTAATCACGGTATTTTTTAATTACCTACTGCCGAAAGGCCGCGTTACAGCGACCGTGGTCACGAGTTGACTGACAACTCAACCGTCAAAAGTCAACTCGTGACCACAGTCGCTGTAACGCGGCCGAAACGTCGAGAGGTAATTAAAAAATACCGTGATTAAGTCCCGCGTAAACATAAATATTCTAAATAATGACCCCTGATTTCGCCATTAACGTTCTTCGCAAACGGACGCCTGATTTAGAAAACTACTTTTCTTTGCACCTATTTTTCATCTCACTCAATTCAACGTTCGACTTCATCATTACCAAGCTCATGCATCATCATTATCATTACCAGACTTGTTAGTTGAGTGCTGTACTCAACGCATTAAGTGATCACCATAAACAAGCGTAGTTAGCAGTGATCGCCACACCGATCACGTACTATCTCGTCATAAAAGAAACATTGGGCTAAGTGCCGTATGCTTTTTCTGACATTATAGGGCTACCACTACCTTTTGCTTCTTGATAAATAAAAAAATCGTCTAATGTGAGACTGATGATTGAGGCATTTTAACCTTAACTTTGCCGTTCTCAGAAATTAGGTGTCCTTTTGTCTCTCAGTGTTGGCTGCGAGAGATCCCTAAAGGGATAAGGCCTTTGGCCTTCACTATTTGTGTTTATTTACATAATTATACCACTGGAAAACTTGTCCTCGTACATAAGTATACCTAAGTCGTTGTTAGTTTATTGTATTGCATTGTATGACTCTTTATTGCTCATAAAAAACAATTACAAAAAAAAACAAGAGTTTACTAACTGTAAATAAATTTTTAATTGAACAAATTTTCTTTGCAATGCAAGATTATTGTTTCTAGCCGTTACTATTACAGTAACTCGGCATTCAACTTGGCCAAAATTGACAGGTGCGTCATTTTTGGTCGCAACTGGTTCTTATGATGATGATTGGTCGCGTTTACCGCGCGATTGGTTTTCTGTTTGACATTTTCGCACTACGTTAATATTTGTTTAAGATTTGAGGTATAGACTAGAATAGATAACTTACATCCATAGTCGCCACTTCAAACATATTTTTTCATAAAAAAACATGATCCAAAAAAAATTATACGTCTTTTGTAACTATGTTGAAGCGCAATCGTGACGAAAATTCTTTCTTTACCAAAATACCAAGTTTCTCTTCACTTTTCTCGTACCTGCCCGGTCGGTGTCCGTCTGTAATTTAATCTCAAGTTGATTTTGACCCACTTTCAGTAGCCAGATTGCCTTGAAATTCGGTAAAGAGGTCTGTTGACAATCCAATAATGCAGTATTGTCGGCAAAAACTCTATAAAAGTTCACCTTTTTTGTAAAAAGTATGGAGTGTAAGGAAATAGATGATTGGGTTGCCGAATATTATGATAGTTCATGAATTAATGTTACTGTCAGTAATAAACAGTACTTAATAAAAATAGTAAGTAAACACTTGATTGTAAAAAAGGAAAGAATACGAGAAAAAAAAATAAATGGCGATGTACAAAAGTTTTTTTGACTTAAGGGATCTCTTACAGCCAATCTTTGCGAAACAGAGAGGAATTATTGAAACCGATGAAAAGATAAGCTACTTACAATAAACACAGTGAAACTACAAGAATACAGGTTTAGAATTATACCATTCCATTTCTTCTGTGGGTGTCGTTAAAGACGAGAGTAAGGAAATAGGTTAAAGTATGTTCTAGGCGACAAGCTAGCAACTTGTCACCACCTAACTTCTAAATTAAAATTAAGCTTAAAAAGTAAGCCTTATGTGACTATATAGATACATCATGCTTGTTTTCCCAAATGGGATAGGCAGAGCTCACGCAACGTTACATGAACATGTCTATTTCATGTTTCTTACTAATTTTTAGTACATTTTTAAATGCAGCATTAAGGTCCGACCACACCGCAGCCTAAAATCCGGTGTCGCTTCGGAATCGCAGTGTCGCGTCGTTTTCGCACCGTATTCGCCGCGTGCTCCCCACACCGCAGCCTAAAAAACGGTGACGGTACGGAATCGCAATGACGTGCGTCACGATAATCTTTTTGTCGCAAACCTTCCAAACCGGTGCTTAAAATTCGCTGCGTCAAAATCATGCTTCAAATACCTATATGACATAAGTAAAGATCAACTGCACCCATCACAGCAACAAAACAAACGAACGTGACTCAGTTGTCTCGTTCCTTTTTAAAATTTTAGACATAGAATCTGATAATCTCTATGTGAAAAACGAAGTGTTACCGACAATAACCGAGAAACCCCGATTCGCAAATCTTTGCGTAAAAAACGCTGCATCTACAAGACAGCTGCGTCTTTTACGTCACCGGTGTGGTGTCTGCCATAAGATCTCCGTGTAATATTTTTTGCGATTTTTACGCAGATCAATTTACGGTGCGACAGCTTATTTTAAGCTGCGGTGTGGGAGCATGCGGCGAAACCGGTGCGAAAACGACGCGACACTGCGATTCCGAAGCGAGACCGGATTTTAAGCTGCGGTGTGGTCGGACCTTAAGATAACATTATACATTAAACTACCGTAAGACTCACTCATGTTGAAAATTATCGGATAACTCACGTTTAATAAATCGAGTTTAGCTCGACATGTTTCGGACTAATTCGTAGCCCTTCATCTAGGAGCCGCAGCAGCTGCTGCTGCCAAACGCGAACTGCGCGCCTCGGCTCTCTTCGCGCGACTCATGTCGAGCTAAACTCGATTTATTAAACGTGATTTATCCGATAATTTTCAACATCAGTATTAGATAAAAGTGGTATTGCAGTGACAGGTAGCTGCCCTGTAACTCATACAACAGTGTAATATGTAACAGTTTTTAAAACAGAAATGCTGTCACAGGAGTTCCCCGAAGCTCATTAAATAAGTTTTACGATCACTTCTATTCCGACAGACGAGCACTTGTTACTAGTTTGTAACTACTTTGTGTTAACTCTGAAAAAGTTAGCTGTTTCTGGAGGCGATTTTTCTAGGCAACTTTTCGTGTTCAGTTGTTTTAGTGACGTTTAAGTATGAGTATTAAGAACAGTTTTCTAATTCAGGGGAACCAATCACCCACTAACCCGATTCAACATGTTTGCATTTATAGATAAACTAGCTTTCTGCCCGCGGCTCCGCCCGCGTGGAACTCGGTTATATTGCAGTATAAAGCACAACTATAAGAAAACTTCTCGTTTCAAACGACACACAGCGCCATCGATCTATCATCTATCGATTGGTTATCGATTGATATCGATCTGTCATCGATCGATATCGATCTATCATGCAAACTATATTTTTGTTTTCCCTCGGGAACATCAATTTTTTCCGGGATAAAAAGTAGCCTATGTCACTCTCCGAGCCCTAAACTATCTCTACCTAAAAAAACACGTCAATCCATCGCTCCGTTTAGCCGTGAAACACGGACAAACAAACAAACAAACAAACACACTTTCACATTTATATATTGGTACGGATGTAGGCATACTGCGTCTGTGGTTGGTGTGATATAATTAGAGATATAATTAGTTAGTGGTGTGTGCTACGACAGTTTAATGTGATGGCGAAACCGTGGGTAGTTCTCAGCCGGTGTCAGCTGTGTCATGCAGTCTCGCGAAAAGAGCGGTAGCGCGCAGTATGCGTTTATCTGCAGCAGCTGTGAGGCGTTGCTCTCTTTCCCCAGAAAGACTCCAATAGAGAGAACTCTTCTCCAGGCAGATGTTATGCCTGAGGACCGAAGTCCACACATAGAAAGTTGAAGGTTGTATTTATGTAACTGATCGTCGAAAGTTCGATAGCGGGATGTAAGATTACCGTTTTGACTGTTAGAAGTGCTACTACTCGATGGCAGGTGGCGCTAAGCGTCCCTACACATTAAACTTGTCCTTGTTTTGTAGCTGTTAGTATTTAATATGATTCGGCATAGGCCGGTCCTAAAACTAGCTAAATCCCTACGTTTAATAAGTCGGCGGCAGCCCTAGGCCTTTCTTTCATTGTGGCGGGTGTAATCCGTGTGTTATGGCCGTTGCGTAATGGGCGACGTCGCGGCCAGGGCCTGACTCGAAATGCGGCCATTTTGGATTTGAATAATTCCGCCATTTTGAATTTGTGTAGTTGGTAAATATGAGCTAACAATAACTTTTCGTACAATCACTCCTGTTTTTCGAAATGTGACAGACAAAACCCTATGACTACTTTACGTTTCCACGTAAGGTAAACGTCCCTGTGCTCGACACTGACTCAATACTTGGCACTTGCTACCTTATGTCATAGTAAGACAAGTGACAGATGGGTGTCATCTACTGGGCGTTGAGGCGTCGAGCATTGATACGTTTACCTTAACCACTACTAGGAGATTTTTTGATTTAAGAAAGATGTGACTAGTGGACACCAAAAACGAAAAATATAAAAAATCCGTGGCAGCCCAGCGGTTTGGCTTGTGTCCTCTCAAGCAGAGGGCGTCAGTTTAATTTTTTTTGGAATTTATGTGCAAAATCTAATTTGATATTTACCAGCTAATCAGTGCAGGAAAACATGGCAACTAAGCAAATCAATGTCGTGTATGTATGAAGTTACCAATTCCCATGTGGGCACAAACCAAATCTCCTCATGAATGTCTTTGCCCAGCAGTGGTATGTCATTTAAATTGTTTTTTTTTTAGGATGTAAGTAAAGAAAAAGAAGTATGCCAGAATAGAAGCGCATGGCATTGTCTCTTACCTCTCAAGGAATAAGGTGTAATGGTTATATGTGTAAGTGTTTTATTTAGCCAAAAGCTTGTAAATCCACCCCTGAACGCAGCATGCGATTTAATTCTGTGCTCTCTCGTATTTCGTGCGTTTTACTAGCGCCATTCATCTCCTAAATATTACATAGTTCCTCCGAGGTCGCGCGATGTACGCAATACAGCCTTTGTCTTATGAGACGATGTTGCCTTTGCGCTTCTCATTTTTATTTTCTGGACATGTCTTTATTAATCTTGGGAAATAAAGGAACGGAGAAATGGCCCGTTTCTTGTGGCCTCGGATTTAGAATTAGTTGTCTCCTTTTTTTCTATGAATGTCGTATTAAGCAACTAAGGAGATAATGTATAAGTATTTCAGGCGACAGGCATGCAATCTATCACTAAATATAACAAATCTAAATCTAAAATACGCACGACTTCAAATTAGCAATATTTTGAAAAGATTCTGTTTACTGAATGTAAAATCTTGACTTCATCAACAAATTACCGAAAACGCCGTACATCTCCATATAAAATTTGAAGAGTTCCCTCGATTTCTCCAAGATTCCATCATCAGATCCTGGTGTCGTGCCAATGGGACCAATTCCGAGTTATACCCTATCGATTAAAAAATAATAATTTGAAAATCGGTCCACGGGTCTCCGAGCTATCGAGTAACATACACACAAAAAAAAAAAAAAAAAGAAATTAGGTCGAATTGAGAACCTTCTCTTTTTGAAGTCGGTTAAAAATATAGTAGAATTGGCAACGAAATGTGCAATAGTCGTAGTTTTTTCTGTGTAGGGTTTGGTGTGCTCTCCATATCCCATTTGGGAACACAGGCGTGATGTATGTATGTAACAAATGGTCTGATTTTTATATACAGCCGTGTGAAATGTATGTGTATGTAACAAATGGTCTGATTTTTATATACAGCCGTGTGAAATGTATGTGTATGTAACAAATGGTCTGATTTTTATATACAGCCGTGTGAAGCGAGTTAGTCTCTCATGCGGAGGGTCGTGGGTTCGAATCCCCGGCTCGCACCTCTGGATTCTTCTCAGGACGCTTAATAAATAAAAAATAAAAAAAGGATTTATTTCGACCCATATAAAGTCATAACTTGTTAGTCCGTTAGATACATGTTTTAATCTTACAATCTAGTGTTCGTAATGTTAGATTGACATAAAAACAGCACAGAAAACTATTACTTGGCCCTTCCAGTTATGACCTGAACCCAGTACATAGTGATCGGGCAGTCGAGCCGCTCCGCTAGCACGGCAACACGCTCTAGTCGCGTCGCGCGCGAGATAGTTTACCTGTCACTTTCTGACGTCTATAGTTAGACAGTGACGGGTATAGTCTGTCGCGCGTATCTCTACTCGCGCCCTGTGCTAAGGGGACTGATCTCTAGATTATGGACATCTCTGGACGACTAATAGGGCGCACAAAGGCACAAAACGTAACATAACCAAAATTTAACTTAGACAAAAGCTGTATTAAAATAATGAAGCAAGTAAAACTATGTTAAGCCGTTATTTACTAGATAATAATAAAGTCGTAGGTTACAGCCATAATTCAAAGGAGCCACGTGGTGCCGCCATTAAAACTAAGTTAAACTATTAATATTATTCATGCTGCGTTATTAAAAAAGTTATGGGAAAAACTTCGTCTTCTACTCTAACTTTGTGGGTTTTTTTACATAGGCACAGAGCACACAAAAATAAATGGCCACAAAACGTGAAATAGTCATCGTTTTGTCTATGTAGCGTTTTGTGTGTTCTGCCTATCCTTTTTGGGAATACAGGCGTGATTATATGTATGTATGTAGGTAATTCAAACTAATCTGTGGATGAGTCTTGACTTGGCGCGTTAGTTTTCAACCCCAACTTTTCCCTTCAAGTACCAAAACGAGTCCCACTTAAATATTCAAAAACGCTAACTCTGCCCATTTAGCCGAAGTTCCTGTACTTTTCTTGGGTCACTTTGTACGTCTTTGACCTGTTTTGGGCACTTTGAAGTCAAAGGGCTATGTCTGTGCTACCTTGTTAACGAGGGCGGGATGCCTGTGAGTCCCCGGTAAGAGAGAAGGGTTAAGTGACTCATTGATTCCGTAGTAAACAGGCTGCAATTGGGTAGACTAAAAAACTATGTACAGTCAGCGTCTGATACATGGTTACACTTTGGTACTTTGTCACTGTGATCGCAGTGACAATTTCATGCGAGAGTTCAAATATGAGTTTAATTAGAAAAGGTACTAAAGTGTATACATGTATTGTATCAGACGCTGACTGTACCTACTCGGACAGATAGATGAAGAGAACTGTGTGGTGTCGGGTTTTGAATAACACCTCTTCGGTTCTTTCGTGGATGTCGTAAGAGGCGACTAAGGAAATAAGTTAGGGTTTGCTTTAGGTGCAGGCTGGCAAACTGTCACTATTGTATCTTTTAACTAATACATAGCTTTCGTGTACTCGCCTATGATTGTACATTTGGGAATAGCGCGATGTATGTATGTCGCAGGCGAATTGTATAAACCGCCGCTTTACATAACGGCTAGGCGTTTTGCAAAACAGCGCCGTTTTGTAATGCGGCGACTCAACGTTCAGCCGGATTGTTATTGCGATAGATACGTTCTTCAATAAGGCGGCCCACGTATAGCCGCATTGTACTACTACTAAAATTGTAGGGTAACAATACTTACAAAATAAAAAAATGCTAAATAAAATAAATATAAATAAAACAAACTAACCTAACCTAACCTAATCTAATGTAATCTAACCTAACCTAACCTATTAAAATCTCTAAATCCTCTACTGTTTATGTTAGGCAGCGCCACGAGTGTTAAAAATCTGAACTAAAAACGACAAAGTGGCGGCTAATCTCTCGCCGTATTACATTCTGCCTAGCCGTAATGAATAACGTTTAGCGCCGAATTCATTCCGGCGGTTTTTTATTCAGCCGCATTCAATCCGGCTAAACGTTGAGCCGCCGCATTACAAAACGGCGCTGTTTTGCAAAACGGCTAGGCGTAATGTAAAACGGCGGATTTTACAATCCGCCTTCGACATGTATATCGGCGTGACGTCATACTACCTGCAAAACTGCAAAATCGCGTGATCGATACCTGAAAACCCGACCCGCCACCTGCGCTGGCGCAAACAAAATTCCATAGGTGTGACGTCACTCGATTACTATAAAATAAGATTTGCTGTGGTGTTGATGTCATTGAATCGACGGCTCGCTAGTTGAAAACAATGTCCATGTTTGATTATAATTTAATGCACTTTGTGATTTTGCCAAGTTAAATTAATTGTATTTGAGATCGAATAAATTACATACGATGATTAAAGACAATGATTTCGATGGTCTAAGATCCCCTCCTCTTTCAGAAGTGGGATTCTAACCCACGCCTACAACAAAACACCCAGCTGTCTGTGTAAGGAAGAATCATGAAAGGCCAACTAATCAAACAACGGAACCCCAAAAAAGTAGTCCGCGGGGTTCAACTACTTAATCCCGGTTCAAAGTAGTAAGTGGCCTTATTGTTCGTTAGCAAAGGATCGGAAAAATCCCGGAAACTTTACAATGGCCCAAGTTTTGGGTTAGCTCGCTTAGAAGTCAAGTCTCTTTACATGCATACATACATAAACATGCATGTAGTCCCAAATAGCCGGGTCTTCACTGACCGTCACGCACGTGAGATATTTGTATTCACTTGTATTCCCAGATGGGGTAGCAGAGCACACGGTACACTATACATAGATAGACTAAACCATGGCTATTTCAGGTTTGGTGGCCACTTCTGGTATATTTTTTAGGTTTTGAGCTGGCGGGTATTACTGACAGGTTACTGGCCTGCCGCTTAAAATTATACCTAAAATATTTCCTTATTTAGCCCAAGCCCTCTCATACTGAGAGGAGGCCTGTGCCCTGCAGTGGGACGTATATAGGCTGGATGATGATGATGATGATGATATTTCCTTAGTCGCCTCTTACGACATACACGGAAGAAATGGAGATATGAATCAGGTCAAGAGTAGTCATAGTCATAGTCATAGTCATTTATTCAATAACAATACAGGTATTGTGTTTGAAATTTATACAATAACAATTAAATATAAATATAGAAAAATCATGTCGTCAAGCATTACATTTACCAAAAGAAAAATAATAGAAACTCATGTCCAAAATAAAAAATAATAACAAATAAATAATCCAAAATAAAAAAATTCATTCTAATACATTGTCAAAAATCTCATCTATACTGTAATAGCAACTCTTTAACAAAAATTGTTTCAATTTTATGTGAAACAATGACTTACTTGTAATGGACTTAAGGCTAATGGGCAGTTTGTTATACAATATTACCGCTTGATGGCTAGCAGAGTGCGCCACAACTTTAAGCCTAGGACAAAACCTAAAATTTCTATTTTTTGTACGTGTAACTAGTCGCTCAGTTTGTTCATGGCATGTTTCATTTTCCAAGAATTTAGTGAGCAGGACTAGGACATATAGACTAGGCACTGTCAGTATTCTTAGTTCTTGGAAATAACTCCTACAAGATACCCTTTGAGGAATTCGAAACATAGTACGGACAGCTCTCTTTTGGACTATGAGTGCTCTATTGATATTATACTTGAAACTGTTTCCCCATAGCTTAATGCTGTACCTTAGTTTCGATTCTATCAACGCATAATAGACTGTTTTGAGCTGCTGAATTCCCATGACATCCCTCAGACACCGTAAGGCATAGCATGCAGACGCAATTGAACTCTCAACAGCTTCCAATTCATGCTTCCAGTTTAGATGACAGTCAATACGTACACCAAGGCATTTTACGTGGTCCACCAACTCTAACTTTGCTCCATTCATTGAGACTTCAAGTTTATCAGCCTTTTTTGAATTATATTTAAAAAACATTAGTTTAGTCTTGTCAGTGTTGACACGTAAATTGTTTATAGAAAACCAGGCACAAAGGGTAGAGACTGCATCATTAGTAATTTTATTTAGTTCAACGATATTATCTGCGGAAATGGTCGCACTAGTATCATCTGCGTACACTGTGAGCTTACAATTTCTGACTGTGTTACTAATAAAATTAATGAGATCGCTAGTAAATGCTAGAAAAAGTATCGGACCCAGAATGGATCCCTGTGGGACTCCTCGTCTAACGTCAACCATCCTAGAACTAAAAGATCTTTCGTAGCCATTCATTACGTTTTTTATTTCCACAAATTGTTTTCTATTCCCTAGATAATTTGACAAAAGTTGGTACGCATTCCCGTTGATTCCATAGAATTCAAGTTTTTTCAACAGAATCGCATGGTCAACTGTATCAAAAGCGGAACTTAGGTCAATAAAAAGACTCGCTACTCGTTTCCCCTTATTAAGCTCACTCACTATGTCGTCTACCAGAGAATCAATAGCGTCCGAAGCACCTAAGTCTTTTTGAAATCCGAATTGTCGAGGATTTATGATACCATTACATACAAAATGGTCCAAGAGACGTGACTTGATAAGTTTTTCATAAATTTTTGAGAGAACCGGTAGAAGTGATATCGGCCGATAATTTTTCAAGTCAGTTTTCAATCCTTTCTTATAGATTGGCAGGACCCTAGCCACTTTCAACTGATCAGGAAACACAGCGAAATCAAAACATCTGTTAAAGAAATATGTCAAAGGTTCCGCCAGCAAATCTATACAATCTTTAAACACTGAAATTGGCATATCATCAAATCCATGAGATCTCTTATTTTCCATGGATTGAACTATTTTTATTATTTCACTAGAATCAACTTTTTTCCAGGATATATTGTTGAATTTCCGTTTATTAGAAAGTTTGAGAGCACTCATAGCAGAGTGCAAATCACCAGTCCCTGTGTCATTACTGTGATCAAAACCAGCGGAAAACAGATTAGCCACCTTCTGAGGATTTTCAATTAAGTTATTATTTACCTTCAGAATAAATTTGGCATGTTGATTGTTGTGTGTCTTATTACGATGTCTATTGACAACATTCCAAATAACCTTAGAAGATCCCCTAGCCCTACCTACTTCTGTTTGAACAGCCATTCTTTTTGCCTGTCTGACTACTTTTCTAAAAACGTTCACATATTTTTGACGGTATTCTAATATAGATGTGTCACATGTTCCTTTGCAAATATTAGTCAAAACACGCTTCATTTTGCTAGCTACTTTAATGCCATTTGTGATCCATTTAATTTTGGGATTCTGTATCAATTTGATTCTTTTCCTAATTTTTTTAAAACTTAGATTAAAAATTTCAAAGAACCTTTCCAAAAATCCATTAATACTCAATTTGTACCAATTTACAGATTTCAGTTTACACCTAAATAGTTCAAGACATACCTTGTCGTTGACAAATCTTTTTTCCCTAGACATAAAGCGGTGTTCAAGATTTTTCGATTTATTGCTAGTAGTGGTTAATTCGCAAAAAATTCCAGCATGTCCGTCAGCTAAACCATTATGATCCACTTCAGTGACCGAAATGGAGTCCAAAGACATATTCGTTATAAAGTTGTCAATGCAGGACTGAGACTCGCCCCTCCTAAAAGTGACCTCATTAATAAGATGCCTAAAATTATAACATTGCAACAAGTTTAGAAGATCTTGTCGTTGTTTATTGTCCGTCAAAAAATTTATATTAAAGTCTCCACAGATGACAGCCTTTTTATTAAAAAGTTGCTCCAACAGTAGTTCAATTTTTTCCATAAACAGTTCGAAATTCCCCGTATATGGGGCCCTATAGCAACAACAAATATGCACATTTGTTTCCATATCTTTTACACCACAAATCTCAAATCCATTAGCCGAATACAAGCTGCTACAGAAACCTAATTCCTCCGTTTCTCTATCATTTTGAGTCAAAATAATTGTACCACCTCTTTTTTTAGTTGGACGTGTGTTATAACATGCAATCTTGTAATTTTGAAAATTCAGTGACGCAACAGAGTTTTTATTCAAGAAATGTTCACTTAAGCACACATATTGTAATGATTTACTTTTCTCCTCGAGGTAGATCTCAATTTCATTTATTTTATTCATTACACCACATACATTTTGATGAAATAAGTTTATAGAATGTATTTTGTTATGCATTGAGTTATTAGACACGAAAAAAAATACTTTCATTATGGTCAACATTTATAGGGCTGCTTGAAAGCCAGGAAATATTATAGTGTAAATTTTCAATTATATTTTTCATTCCTCGATTATTTAACCTACCGCTCCTAGCCGAAAACATATTAAATTCCAAATTAGCATTACAGTCATATACAAAGAAATTTTTATTGTGGTTATGTAAATCATTGAATATCAAGTTGTTAAACCTTTCTACTCTTTCATTATGCAGTGGTCGATTACATATAAAAGTTGGAGTACATGAAACCGACTAGCATATTTGAAGAGAAATCCAAGAGTACGTATGTCAGGTCAGGATCGTAGCAAGTGGAACAAGGTGGTCTCTGGCAACTCTTGTGGGAGAAAATACGTCATGGTATGGAAAAAGAAAATATGTAAAAACTTAAAATATTTTCACGATGAAAAGGTAGCTTTAGGCTGCTTTTTCCCAGTTATCCACAAATTTTTGTACATATTTGTATGTCGCGTCATGTAAGGGTGGCCAGGCTAAAAGCACAGCATTTGCATTTTTCCGCGAACGACGTTATTTGAGCATCAGTTACCGAAAAGCCTTTTACAAATCACGTTTGAAGTTTTAGCGAAAAATTCTTTTTTACGGAGAAAAAGGTGACTCGCGTTTTTGGGGTAATGTACATTCGAGTGGCCATTAGTACCTGTGCATGAAACTGTACATTTGTCGTTCCATTTAAAAATGTGAATTGTTTTGGGTTGGTAACCCACGTGGAGGGCCGAAGCTATAAGAAGCTATGCTTTGGTTGGAAGATAACTTCTAACTTGTGGTTAGAAGTGGGGTATGGAAAGACAATTTGGCTGATCTTAAGGAAGAATTAGGACTAGTTTGTTCCGATAATTTTTGAAACTTGAAAGAAAAACATTAGTAAAATATAATTATAGGTTAGGTACCCAAAAACTAAACAATATTTAGAAAAGGGTACCCCCGAGGCATAGCAGATTTCTTGCTGTATTGCAATGTCAATTCGTTGAGCGAGTAAGCTGCCAGCTCTTCTGCTCCCAGTTGTATCTGCCAGACGCTTGGAGATCTCTTTTATAAGGTTGAGGGTACTGAGGCCCCACGCGGCAATGGTTTCGACCCCGAATAGTATAAAATGATTAAAATATTACTTTAACTTTTACTTGTTTATGTGTGTTTCCTATTCTAACAAAACGCAATTGACAGTCGGATTGACTGATAATATCAGAGGAACCTCCTTGACTATAACAGCAAAAATATTTTACACTTCAATGACGACTGCGAATTTACAAAGAAATTCCACACTTCATCCTCCTCGAGACATCCCAAAAATCTTGACACTTCACCTTTAAAAATTGTGTTATCGCACTCAATACCCCCGAGCACGCCACAAGATTCCTAATTTGACAAATTTTTCTTTTCACAGCTCAACGCCCTCAGTCCTCGAGTGAGAGAAAGAAATCCATGACTCGGCCTTATGAAGAGTCTCTCTAACCACTCCGAGTCGATGCTAGTCGCCCCTCGACACAACACGAGAGGTTTCTCTGTGCCCTATTTCCGCGAGAAACCACGCGCATCTGAGAAACAGCGCTAACTGTACACTTTTAAGTCGATTTTGGCCCGGCGGCCGTGTTTTGTTAATTCCTAAGAGCAGCTTCACACGGCCGAGCGTGAAGCGAATTCGCTGCGAACGTGTTGAGCCAGTCTGTTCGCTGGGGATGGGATATTTCAAGAAGAACTGATAACCAGTGGGGTAGAAAATTTCTGAAATAGGAAATGCGCATCGGAAGGTGTGGCTGATTAATGTCACTTACAGAGTATGTATTTGAGAGACCAATGGTAGTTCATCGTGACGTAGTTTTAGGCCTCTCTCAAAAAATGCCACTATCTCCCACTTATTACCTTCCGGAAATCCTAATCAAATCATTTCAGAACAGGACATGACGGCGTGAAAACTTACGTTTAAGGCGTTGTTTAGATACATGCTTTTACTTAACTTTCTTGTCTCCACAAATTGCATAATTTTTATAACAAAATGTTGTGTGAATACTTGTATTTACTTTCCTGCAGCGCATTCTTAGGATTTCATAAGTGCTTGTAGATTTGGAAGAAACATGTAAAAGTACGTGTAAAATTGTTTTTGGGACCCTATTTGCATAAGTAATATTTGGATTTTTAAAGTTTAAATTTTAATCGTGACACGCTTGTACTTTCACTACATTTCCAGCTCGTCACCACGAGCAACTAAGCGCGCTGAAATCGTACCGTGCTCGCGGCGAGCGCACGCATTACAAATCGCCAGTGTAACAAGGCTACAGAAATTTGTAAGTGAGTGCAAGTTAAAGGTGTTCAAAGGAGTCAATACTTGTTGGGTAGGAACTTGCGCGGAAGCAGTTTCGATTAAGCGGAGTTTGATGAAGCAATTCTGGGAGTTGTATGGCTTCAAGGCTTCAACGTAGCTTCGTCGTACGGGAAATGTGATTTTGACGTGTGCTGACGACATTGTTCAAGGTAATGTGAACAAGATGGAGGTCTCAAATAGGTACGCAGAATTTTGTAAAATTAATAAATTGCTTGATACAACTGTTAGGGGTGTTACGGAGTATGGACTCTGATTCCAATACTTTGGAACTTGCGTATGACACTTCCGATTCGAAGTTCGTCTTCGTCTGTTTTAAATGCATACATCACGCCTGTATTCCCAGATGTGGTAGGCAGAGCACACGAAACGCTACGTAGACAAAACCACAACTATTTCACTATCCGTGGCCTTTTCGATATTTTAAGGTTTTCATTTGTCATATTTAAAAGTAGCTGGTTGCTAGCCTATCGCCTACAATTTACCTTAACCTATTTTACATTTTTAAGTTAGTTATTATTTTAGTTAGTTATTTTGTTTTTGGTATTTTATTATTCAATTCGTAATAAATATAAATTTTACATTTATAACATTTTGAAATCGGAGGTTCTGGTCGGACGTCGTCGGCGACTTTCGACCAAGCTTTTGTTAATTAAATGTGCCTAATAAGTACATTGGTTTTAAAATTTCCATTTAATTTATGGTAACGGCATCAATTACGGATAGCATAGTTAAAGTATAGTCTAAGCTGACACGCATGCCTACCTCATTTCATTTTTATACATTTTGTTAGTACTTAGTTAAAACTCGCAAGAGACGACTATACATAACCTATTTTCCTTAGTCACCCCTTACGACTTTAAAAAAAATGTAGATGTTATTCTAACCCGACATGCTGGTTCAAATTGTATACTTATCAAACAAAACAGCACAAAAGCACCCGTAACTAAGTTGAGTTAGTTTTGCTCGGAGCACGATCGGCTAGTTTTTGTCAGCGGACACGTGGCGCTTCCCACGCTCCCCTCGTTAATAGCCGGGTCCACACTGACCGAGCTGCCTCGCGAGGCAGCCATTTTTGGAGAGACTTTGAGCCTTAGTGTCGCCGCACACGAGCCAACGGCCACAGTAATAAACGCCGCTACGAGAAGCTAGACGGAGTTACAAAAGTAGTTGAAGCGAGCGATAGCCACCTTTTTAGTACAGACAGCAGTTTAGTGGCCGGTGCGGGCCACAAGAAGTGAGCAGCTATGATTGTATCGTGTGACGGCCACCGGCGTCGAAAGTGTGCGGCGAGTCCATATAAAATGTAGGAAACTACAGGAAATCTGCCGGTGGCGGCGTTTTGTAGCTGTGGCCAGTGGCCTGTACGCGGGGACCCTTAGGACCTACGCTAACTGACACGTATTGCACGCGACGTACGCCCGCCTAACAAGAAAATGTATAGTTATCAACACCGCTCACTAGCGCGGTCGCACGTGATGGACTGTAGTACGCGCGGCGTTCGGCGGGCGTCTGCTCCGTGCGCACGCACTATTCATTAAACTGGTAGCCATAACGTCTAGAAGACTAGGCTAGTATTTAAGTCGAGTTGCGGGTATTTTAGTAAATAAACGTGACTGAACAATGAAAATTCGCCCGTCGCGTACTCGCTGGTACGCGTCAGCGAGCGTAGGCTCTTATGTGGTACAAAAGCGTGCCTCATGCGCTTGCCTCGCCAGCTGGTAGTCAGTGTGGACCCGGCTAATGACTTGCCAAGCGCCCAATAAACTTGAATGGAATGAAGAGGGAGTGAATCATGCATTCTCCTTTATATCTTTTCGTGAGTTTACCCATGTTTCAAAGTCTTTGAGAATTTTTTTTTAGGGATGAAAAAACGGTTGCATTTTTCGGCATCAAAGTTTTCACGATTTTGGTGAGTAAAATTCGCGCAGCGTTTTTTTCAGGAAAAAGCGTTGCGCGAACTTACTCTCTTTCTAAAATCATGGTCACTCAAAAAATAAAGGTTTTGAATTAAAAATTCTCAAAAATCGCTCATTTTTTCATTTCAAAAAGTTGAAAATCTAGATGTTGCAAAAATGGTTAGTCACACTTTGTAATGGAGTACCTATTCAGATTCGAAATAGCTTTTTTAAATTATGGAATTTGTACATCATACCCTCCGATAATGAAATACCCAGCATAAAATTGGCAACTTTTTCAGCCACGAAAAATATATCCGTTCCAATTGAAATCCTTTTGATACCTAAAGGTATGCAAATTACCCATTGGCCGGCATAACACGGGACCTTTTCAATCATTAACCCTTTGTAATTTCACAATGATTACCCTGTCCTTTTGAAAAACCGCATATTCTGGCAACCCTCGTGACAGATGAGACCGTAATGTGGATGAAATATGAATTAGCGGGGTATTGTTTGTGCGGAGAGTGGCAACATTGGGGATTTCGTGTGGGAGGTAGTGATGGGAAACGATGAAGACGGTTGTAACTGGTCGATAAGTCGTGTACACACTAGGAGACAAATGGGGTAACGACTCGTGAAATGGTAATTTGGTCATGGCTTTGTCTAGATACCGTTTCATATGCTCTGCTTGCCCTATTTGGAAATAAAAGTAACGTATGTATGCAGGTATCCGATGATAAGTGCTGAAGCTGAATTTAGTTATAACTTATAATTAAACAGGTGAGCGGAATTGGGGGGTTTATTAGATCGGACTACGGGCTCAAATGTTGCGCGGTTGAGAGCGGTTGTGTGCCCAGAGGCAGGTGCATGGCTACAGGCGTTACCTTCGCCCCAGTTCGGCACCTTTCTGGGTAATGATTCGCTCCGAATAGCAGTGGCGCTGAGGTTGGGGTGCAAGGTGTGCGAGCGACACCTTTGTGTGTGGGGTGATGGTAGAAAAAGATGGATATCATGGGCTAAGTTGTCAGCGATGTGCTGGCCGCTTCTCTCGCCATCACTCCATTAAAAGCCTCATTCCACGGGCAATGGTGGCTGCGAATGTGCCCTGTGTGCTAGAACCTCCGGGGTCGAGTCGTAGCGACGGCAAAAGGCCTGACGGGTTGACGTTGGTTCCCTGGCAGAGCGGACGTTGCCTTTTGTGGGATGCGACGTGCGTAAGTACATTTGCTCCATCTCACTTAGGCGGCACGTCAAGGTGTGCTGGGTCTGCGGCTGAAAATGCTGCGAGGTCCAAGAACCTCAAGTACTCGGCCTTGGAGCCATCGTATATGACTTCGTGCCTTTTGCGGTCGAGGTGGCTGGCTGTACCGTCTTTAAACTATTTGAGGCCCTGGGCACATTAGGATCATGGGGCCCCTATGGTTATCATTTGCTAATCTGGCAGGAACTAGGGGGCCCCAATCGATCGCGGGGCCCTGGGCACGTGTCCATAGTGCCTAGTGGAGAAGAGGGGCCTGGTGGCTGGTCCCTGGGGAGCTGAAGCTAAATCTTTGGTGGGTGAGTTGGGCCGTAGACTGCGCAACAGGGGTTGTGACCTCCGCTCCGGGTCGTACTTGGTCATGTATGTGTGTGTGTGTAATATATCTGCCAGTAAATTATCGAGTGATTAAAAGCAGATCAAATATCAAAGCTGGCGTATTGCAACCAAACGCGTCAGAAAATAGTCCGAAGTTGAAACCTCGACATTTTTATCGATTAATCGGTATCGGGTACGAACGCTTCCCATCCCTGCAGGGATTAGCTGATGAAAAGAATCCCTTTGATAAATGAAACAGCTTGTATCTCTTGAGATCCTTTTGAACATCCCTTATTATGTGCCAAAGCTAGGCTTTTAATACGTGAAAAATGTACCGGGCTCGATTGTACCAGTACACCTGTGAAAAAAGGAGAATTAAAAATATATAAGACTAGCTTTCCGCCCGCGGCTTCGCCCGCGTGGAACTCGGTTATATTGCGGTATAAAGCACAACTATAAGAAAACTTCTCGTTTCAAACGACACACAACGCCATCGATCTATCATCGATCGATATCGATCTATCAAGCAAACTATATTTTTGTTTTCCCTCGGGAACATAATTTTTTTCCGGGATAAAAAGTACCCTATTATTTAATCCAGACTTCTATCTTTATGTCTGCAAAATTTCAAAGCAATCGGTTCAGTAGTTACGGCGTGAAAGCGGAACAAACAAACAAACAAACAAACAAACTCACTTTCTGACTTATAATATTAGTAAGGATATATGGTATAGTGGTCGGCAATATTATAAACTTGGTTAGATTTTAAGTGGTAGGTGTAAATTTCCGTTTCGGTTATACATACGTACTATCGAACCAACTGATTCCTGACCCACCGCAGAACGTTGTCACAATAAACGTCATAAACATTTCCTTTGTTAATCAATGCAATGTCACTATGACGTTCACTGTGAAAAGGTTCTATGGTGGGTCAGTAATCAATTGGTTCGATGGTACATACAATCTCGCTTGTCTTCCCAAATGGGGTAGGCATAACACACGAAACGTGACGTAGACAAAACTATTATTATGACTATAAAATTCACGCTTCGCAGCCACTTCAGGGTTAATTTTTGGATTACAAAGATGGAAGAGGTAGAATAGTGTCAGGTTGCTAGCCTGTCGCCTAAAGCATACCTAAACCAAGCATCGGTTATGCCTGGAAAAAACGATGCGCAAACTTAAAACCATTTCAAAACAGGCCAATTTTATTGCTGACCACTATAAGCTCGACTAGGATATCAGAAAATCACGTAGATACTAATTGGAAGATAATGTATAATTTAATGGAATCCGGTGTTTCCAAATTTTCAAATTAAAATTGTGCTAACTGATAGTAACAAATCCGCCATTAAGTAGGTACCTACTAGGCTTTAGGCTATGTTTTATTTCTTGTTGTAGTTTTTAAATAAAAAAAACTTGAATTGAAAAACTTTTTTTTTAACTCGGTAGACAGGTGTAATTATTTGTATTAAATTTGAAGACTTTTGTCGACTTTGTCACTACAAAACTATTTAGTTAAGTGTGCGATAAGCGGTGCTCCGCTTATTTACGAAACGCAAGCACACAGACATGCCATGACGTAACCTTAATAAAATACCACCACCACCATAAAATTTAAATTTAGATTAAAATTTAAATATTGCATAATTATCCACTTCAATCAAAAAGTGAAACAACCAAAACCAAAAACAATTTAACTATTTTCATGCTGCCATCTAGCGGGTATAAAGGCAACTCCCCTAATTATGGCGTCCTTAAAGGTGTGGTGTAATTTAACTCATTCAGTTGAAATTAATCGTCTATTACCAACCGACCCACCAGACATTCCACCCAGGGGGACGGTTAATACTTTTTTTTTCCCAAGCGTCCATCTGATTTGCTGGTTAGTAATAGACATTCCTAACCTACACCCTGGCTGTCTGGTTGATACTTTTTTTTCCCAACCGACCATCCGAATTGCCCACTAGGGGGGCGGTTGGGAAATAATTCCCGACTGACCATCCGAATTGCCAACTAGGTGGTCCGTTGGTAAATAATTCCCGACTGACCATCCGAATTGCCAACTAGGTGGTCCGTTGGTAAATATTTCCCAACAGGGCAACCAGACACACCAACCGGTTGTTCTGTTCTAATAGTGACGACGGAGCTCCGCTCACGCGGAGCTCCTATTCCTACCTTGATTTGGCCCTCCGGGCCGATGAAAACGTAACATAACCTAAACATGCCTGCGTTTCTGTGTTGATTCTAAGGCTCAATTCACACCAGAAGAGCAGCGCAGTGCGGCGTAGCGCAGCGACCCGCTCCGTGGAGAATGCGCGAGGATTCCTGCGACTGCTCGAGAAGCCGCTGGAATGCGTAGGAAGTCGCTGGAATTTACTTTCGCACCTTTACGGGCATCCGCGCGCATCGTTAGTGTTTCTCATGCGATAATAAGTCTTATTGTAATAAAAAAAAGTTGAAATTCTCATGACACTGAAACTGCGCTCCGCTACGCCGCGCAGCGCTGCTCTTCTGGTGTGAATTGAGCCTTAGAATCAACACAGAAACGCAGGCATGTTTAGGTTATGTTACGTTTTCATCGGCCCGGAGGGCCAAATCAAGGTAGGAATAGGAGCTCCGCGTGAGCGGAGCTCCGTCGTCACTATTTCTGTGTCGATTCTAACTGGGAAAAATGTTACTTTGAAAATAAGCTTAAGTTAAAAACGAAACTGGGTAAAAATTCATTTGAGGAAAAATGCGAATAGAAATTTTAATACTAAAAAAGAATGATTTTGGGAAAATCATCTAACCACCCGATTCCCTAGGTAGAGATTCTAAATTCGCTTGCTTGAACTGTCAGGTGTAACTCCACACAAGCTTCAATTAAAATTAGGCGTCCCAGTGTGTGTACATGCTAATGTGAAATTCGGATGCACCGAGACTATAGACGAGACTTCATGTCACACAGCTTGGCCGCAATATCATTAGCGCCTGGCTATCTTAACCGGCGTAAGAAATGGTGAAAATGTGATAATCCCACAAATACCTATAATTCCCGCAGATCTCCTGGTGTCTTCTGTTCGAGTTTAAAATGCTGCAATTTCCTCTTGAGCTTAGATTCGCTATGAACATTACCAAAGCGTGAGGTCAAACATTAAAGGTGGCTGTGGTGAACCTAAAGAATGTGATGGTATGCCTGGTTGCCCTGTTGGGAATTATTTACGAACAGAACAATCGGTTGGTGTGTCTGGTTGCCCTGTTGGGAAATATTTACCAACGGACCACCTAGTTGGCAATTCGGATGGTCAGTCGGGAATTATTTACCAACGGACCACCTAGTTGGCAATTCGGATGGTCAGTCGGGAATTATTTCCCAACCGCCCCCCTAGTGGGCAATTCGGATGGTCGGTTGGGAAAAAAAAAGTATCAACCAGACAGCCAGGGTGTAGGTTAGGAATGTCTATTACTAACCAGCAAACCGGATGGACGCTTGGGAAAAAAAAGTATTAACCGTCCCCCTGGGTGGAATGTCTGGTGGGTCGGTTGGTAATAGACGAAATTAATTAATTATGAAGTGTTTCAACTTTCCAGCTTTGTTCCTTGATTGTAATGAAATGAGTGCACTTTAGCACAAATCTTAACAGCCCTCGGACAATGGAAGGAGAAAACCGGCCAAGTGCGAGTTGGCCTCACGTAGGGCTTCGTGTCAATGAAAGGTGAATTTCGATTTAGGTATTTTTATTTAAATTTCGTGCACATTTGGCAGCAGATTCCGCATCATAGACCACTATTATCTATTCTGTGCCATAGATGAAGTGATACGGATTACCACGAAACGTGTCGAGCTAAACTCGATGAGTGATTTATCCGCATTCTTCATTTAAACAATCCTCCTAACAAACTAAATCCTTTAATAAACTAATCAAATGGCCACACGAGCTTCTAAAAACGTGGGCAATTCAATTTTTAAACAAAAAAGTGGCTATTTTGTTCACCTATTAGCAGCCGGAGTCTGATTGGACAAAAAGTTGGGTAAAACAAAAGCCGAGCTTTTAACAATACCTTCGTTAGGCAATGGTAACAGGCTAACTGCACTTCATGAGCTCGTTATAACGTGTATTTGGCCTAGCACCAAAACTCCGCGCAACTTTGATTGCAATGTTTCTAACTGCTTTCCGTAATGGGATTTCGTTTTCATTACGATCTTAAGTTTGTTTCGAAAGCAATTATGTGTTTATTGAGCACTAATTCTGCGCTTTGTCCAACTAAATTGTGTTTCTTTGGAGCACGTTCTATTCTATAGGTTTCGTGGAACACTAGACTAACAGTCAAATCTTCACACATTTTCAACACCGCAAATGGTACCGTTTGTGTTGAGAACGTTATAACAAACAATGATTGCGATAATGACTTTCAGTTTTAGCTTTGGTTTCCTGAGAAAAATACAAACTTTGTTCGTTACAAGTCTCATCTTAAACGAATCGGAGTTGTACTAAATAAATATGGTCTAATAGATTTAATAATGTATCTAAGTCACTAGAAAATAGTGTTATTTCTGATTAAAACAAAAAATGTATCAAATGATTCATGTTGAATAATTTACGGAAAACTCACGTTTTTAAATCGAGTTTAGCTCGACATGTTTCGTGCTAATTCGTAGCCCTTCATCTAGGAGCCGCGGCGAAGGGCTATGAATTAGTCAGAAACGTGTCGAGCTAAACTCGATTTAAAAACGTGAGTTATCTGTACATTATTCAACATGCGTAAGTCTCACGGTAGACCAGAGGGTCAGACCCCATAGAGGAACAATGTTGGCCACCCAGGCCCGCAAAAGGTTAGTTGATTTCAACTTACTAATGTCTACTGTCACTGTCACAGAAGGTATACAGAGCCAATAACCGTAGAGAAAAAGACACTAGCGTTACGCGCGATCTTGGGCCGGCCAACAGCGCACAGCGCACAGCGATCGCTTCAATTGTTTGGCGGAATCTTCTCCGAACAACCAAAATGATATTAGTAAGTACTCTACGGGGTCTGTCGTCTATGTTTAATGTTCAATGTATCAAATGACTGTTTAAAAGCCATTTATTTTATAAATTTTACCATTAAAATTAATTACGGACTTAAAACAAATACATTAGTAGGGTCAATTCATGATCTGTTTCTACAGCTATGTCTACTTACTTCACCTTTTTGTTTATGGTAACACAGATTGCGTTTAAGTTAGCAATCTGGCTGACATGCTAATGTATCAATGGCCAGTTATAAATAAAAACAAAATTAACATCATTGTGTTCGGCCAGTTTCATTACCTTCAGTTTCAGAATGGTGTTATTAACTACCATTTGTATTTCCTTTGTTTGAGGCATTCACGTTTCTTTCAGTGGACTGACGTCAAATCTCGTCCACAAATAAAAGGTTTCTCTCGTTTGTATTACGGAAAAACGGTTAATGAAGGCCTATAAATAACATGGCCGATTTATTTTTAATTCAAATGAAAGTCAGAGTTGTTTATTGAATGGTAACAAAAGGTTTGTTTTTCAATCATCAATCATGCGTGTTTCGTTGAACGTATTTGATATTTGTAAATTAAAGAATAGATAATTTTAAAATGTAGTAATCAATCCCGTGTGGTGTCGAGATTAGAATAACACCTCTCCATGTCTTCCGTGGATGTCGTAAGAGGCGACTAAGGATATAGGTTTTGGTATATTTTAGGCGACAGGCTAGCAACCTGTCACTATTGTACCTGCCACTTTGAAACCAAAAAATTTATGATAGAAGTGGCCACGAAACGTGAAATAATCATCGTTTTGTCTTTGTAGAGTTTTGTGTGCTCTGCCTACCCCTATTGAGAATACAGGCGTGATGTTATGTAGTATGTATGATGTTATTATCAAACGTGCTAGATGTTTTTGACCTCTTTAGATCACAAAACAAATAGATTCTGTTTAAACACGTTAGATACAATCAGCAAGCATTACAGAACTAGAACTGAAAACAGTCACCCATAGTAAATGTATATGAATGTAATTTATGCGTTTATTTTTGTACGTATAGCGGTTTCCAGTGGTACCTTATTACTATAACTGTTGGGTTAACTGTGTTAATATTAGTGACCATTGATCTTTATAATTTCATCCTACATTAGTAGTCATTCTCCATTTTTTCAATATCTACGCAGTAGCTGCCTTTATTATGCTTAAAATCTTGTAAAATACTCAATGGTACAAACTCACATTTAACGTGGTAAGATTTCACGAAAAAAACACTCAAACTTTGGTATCCCACAAGGTTCACTCATGGCCGTACACATTTACCTTACATTACAATATTGTTTTTTCTTAATTCAGATGAAAGATAAATAGGCGACGTTTGTTTTCTCCGAAAAGCCTTTAAGATGGCCCGTTATTTATGTAACCAGTTAGCTGTAAACGTTTTGTTTAAGTTCAAACGACGCGGAAAAGAATTGTTTGCCGGCGGCATATAAATCGTTAGGCTGTATTTAGTCGTGAATTATTGGAGGATAAGCTTACAAGGCTTACGGAAACATACATACATACATACAATAGCACCTGTGTTTCCAAATGAGGTAGGCAGAGCACACGAAACGTGACATAAACAAAACCATTATTAAGACTATGTCACTTCTAGTAAAGCTTTATAGGTTTGCAAAGATGGAAGAGGTAGAATAGTGACAGGTTACTAGCCTGCCGCCTAAAGCATACCCAAACCTACTTCCTTAGTCGCCTCTTACGACATCCACGGAAGAAATGGAGGTGTTATTCTAACCCGACACCGCACGGCAATAAGGCTTACGGAAATGCCTTTACAAATACTTGCTATGGACCTTTAGGGCCTTTTTGTAGATTTCGCGACCCCTCCATTCCTTTGATTTCGTAAGGGGCTGCTAAGAAAAATGGGTGGCTATGTGACAGGTTGCAGTCTACCGCCCAAATGATACCTAAACTCTTTTTTTTAGTCGCCGACGGAAGAAATGGAGAGATGTCATTCTAAACCCACACGAGACGTGGAAGTAAACATACACAAATATTACGCCAAAACACCCAAATTCTCAAAATAGGTCAATAGCACAATTTTAGGTTGAAAACTAGATGAAGCAGGTTATAATAGAACTTTTGCGATTATCACGGAAGTAAATGGATAAATTAGCACCAACCCTAATCCTAACACTGCACCAAAAAGTGCTTGAGAAACATGAAGTCATGTTTATGTCTAAATGAAGTTTTGGTCTTAAATATAGGCGGGTTACGTTTGTATATTATTATGTACATCAGGTATACAGCAACCAGTAGCCATAGTTATAAAAAACTATATCCATAGTCTTCTTTAACGCGTTTAGCCTCAATACGTTTATTGAAACCTGAAGTTAAGACCTAGATCTGTCTCGTAATCCGCTAGCTTCTAAAGGCTTCCCTGTGAGCTGGAACAGACGAAGATAATCCTATTCATTGAAGAATTAACTGTAATACAGGATATTAACTCATACACAGATACTTCTCTTTCCTACGGGGATAGGTATGCTTTATTCCGATTACTATACCTAGTTCCATTGAGTTGACGTCAAGCACACAATAACATGTCCTATAATGACAGCGGATTTTTGACAATCATTCGTTCAATTCATTCATTATAATTTAATACAATCAGTTCTTCGTGTTTACGATCCACGGGCGGAGCCAGGATTTA
>BHDV01001223.1:472413-496430 GCA_005406045.1 Adoxophyes honmai
CACATGTGAAATTGATGATTCATGCTGAGCTATTTCAAAATTTGGTCACGGAACGCTCGTTTAGGCCTTAATGAAACCTCTTTTAGTAACTCATGATCGTGATCTTGTTAGGTTTTTTGATGAAACATTAATACCACATTTAATTATCAATTTATTAAATTACCATTTACATGCACATACTTAATTTAATCAGATGTCTCCTTATATTGATATTACTAAATAATTTTTATAGTAACTCAAGTGACTCACATAGTCATAGGCGTTTGACCAGAGATGTAAAGTGTAGTTACTCTCATCTTCATTTAAACAAACAAGTTCTTAGGAGCGCCTGATCTATACTTATTATACTACAATGTAACTGTGTAATTGTGTGCTATATTATAAATATACAGGAGCATAGGAATGTTCCGGATGGTGTCGGGCTTGAAATGACATATATATAGCATTATAGATGTCGTAAGAGGCGACTAAAGATGTTAAGCCTTAACCTATGTTAAGGTATAATAAGCTAGGCAACCTGTCACTATTCCACCCGCCAACTTAAAACTTAAAAAGATATTTATGCTAGAAGAGGCCACGAAACAAAATAGTCATGGCTTTGTCTGTAGCGATTCGTGTGGGCGGAAGTAAGTTGTACGGTAATTTAAAACCCTTGCTAACATTTCGAGAGTTTCAAATAAACCTGAATAATAATCACGGCCTTTCGCAACTTCCTTGCTGTTCATAATTTCACTTTAACTTATGAACACTGTCAGTCACTTATAAATTATTCGGGAGGTTCAAAAATTCATATCCCGCACTAAATTTACGAGGGAGGTGTTTAGTTCATATTTAAAGTAAAGGGCTATCGTAAACGGGGTGACTATGGACAATACTCATGATGAAAATTTTATTTAGTTTTTACTAAGTTTTAATTTTATTTTGAGTAACTAGTTTAATTTTATAACTTTGATGATATAAAAGAACCGTAAAAAATCGTACTAAAACTAAGTAAAAATGAAGGATGCAAGAAAAATCGCTTAATTTCCCAAGAAAAACAATATGCGTAACACAGTCATTTTTTCTAAAAAAAGCCATTTTTGTAGCTTTTACAATAAATAATATTAAGTATTGTGGATAGAATATGTATAAGATTTTTGGATTTAGATAAAAATGTTCAACACTATACGGTCATTCTCCAATGACTTAAAAGTAGGTATGAATACAGTTTAATGAAACAAGTGAATATAAACTAAACGTTTTATTTATAAAAAGTAGAATTTTCAGATTTTGTTTCTGACTGTTCATCGTATTCGTAGTCTTCGTATTCCTCCAGGATATCCCAAGAAGAGGCTCGCCGTTCTTTGGGATCAGATGGTGTTCTTTCTTCAATAACATCCCCAATCTGAACTGGGACCTTCAAGCTCACATTTCTATAAGGCAGAGGCAAATAAACAGTTATCTTAACAAAGTAGTCCCTTGCTATCAACTTAGAATTCTCAATAGAATTGACATCACCAGGTATCGGTACAGTTACGTCTATAGTTTGACTTTCACCACTTCGAACTCCCGCCGTTTTTATATCAGTGACTACTTCATTGGAAAACGTCGCATCATAGTGTCCTCGTGGTAAGTAAGTAACTTCAATTAATTTACTTTCTACGCTTTTGAAATTGACGTTTGTGTCATTAAATACTTCGTATGTCAACTCTGCTTTCCCTCCAGGCGGTACTACAGGAGTGTTGATAGTTGCTTTAACGGTTACAAAGCTGTTTCTCAGGAGTTGTATTAGTTTCCTTTGCTTATCGTAGATTTTTGGTTCGGATGATATTGTAGGATTAACTCCTGGGCTGACGTTGATTTCGGTTTTGAATCGTTTCTTACCTTCAGGGCCGTCAAATTCAATTTGCAAATAGTACGCAATGCGGCATCTAATCGTGTGATTATTAACAGATTTAACGTAATCGAGACTAGGCGGTATGTTCAGAGGTAACTGAAAGCAGAACTGAGTGTCGTAGTTACCAATAGGCAAGACGTGTCCTCTTTCATCACTGAGCACTATTATATCTTCGCTAACGTAGTTTTCTTCATCCTTGATAAGACCATCAGCGTCGTCTTTCTTTCTCATATTTTGGACAGTGAGGTGTCCACTTCCTTTGAGGGACAGAGTTATGTTGTTGAAAACTATGTCATCATCTAATATGTACCGGGCGGTACCAGCGACAATGCTTCCAGTTAAAAACGCCCCGTTGGCTTGCCTGCGCAAATTAATCTCGCACTGTATTCCCATTGCAATCAGGGCTGTGGACTTCCCCTAATTGTGCTGAAGTTTGCTTAGACTGTGTGTTTTGGACCTTTCCCTTCGTCCTTTGTTTTTTGTCAGCTTCTGAAATTAGATTTAATAATTTAGGCGGATTTTTAATCGGTGCGTCCAAGTCGTCTTTGTGCTCGGCTTTCTTTTCGTCTAGGAATTATTTTGTTGACTGAATTAATTTCTTTGTTATAAGATTTCGTTGAGTTTAGTTGGTGTTAAAAATAAATAACTTTTGAGTACCTATCACAAATAATTTCCCACCCCCGGAAATTTATCAGAAATAACTAATCTTAGTACTTACGTACCTACTAAACGTACGTTCTATGAAACCATTTTAAGCTTAGTCGGGAAAATATTCCACAAGGTTATGTTCTTCAAGGAAATTTTTGCTTAATTGAGTAATTTATTTTGTGATTATATTACCCAGAATTAGGTAAAAAGTTACAAGTGGCTTTTATACTTTGATATAGAAATAAGTTTCTCGTTAAGTATTATAAAACTAAAAAAAAACTGTCATTACTATAAAGACTCATTAATTACTACAAAAAGTAATCTTAATAGCTTGTACTCGGGTACTGTATTAGGTATCATTGTCAGTAATTTCCTGTTCCTGTACAATCAACACACTAGCACAACTCTTGCCACACAATGATGTATCACACTGTTAGATTTAATGTCAGTAAAGAAAATAAATAAATAAAAAATAGTAAATTAAACTAAATTATTTACCTCAATCACTAAACACTGTCTGACACTGTTTAATTCACTTCTAACGTCAGTCAGCCACATTAAATTAACAAATTTATCCTTATCGAAACGTATAATTGGCAGAGAAGAATATGCAATAAACAAAAGACACGTTATACCATTATTTTAAGGTTGCAATTAATTTACAACTGCAATGGAACGTCCAGATAATAAATTTAACGCTATCGATTAGATTAAAACTAATTTAAAAATTATCCGATAAGAAATAGTTTGTTTTGTGAAAACATCAAATAAAAAAACGGTCAACTCGAACACGCCACCAGACTATTTAAATAACAGCTCACTAAGTCATAAGTGAAGCCGCAGCCAAGTGAATCTAAACTTTATGCGTCACGCGAAATAAGTCTCATGATATAATGCAACGTACTCAAGTCTACGTGAGATATCTTTGTTTGTGTTAGTACGCGATCAAACGTGACCGGGACCGCACGCGCGAGTGTGAGCCATTGTTGTGTTTTAAAATGGGTGTCTCGTGTAGAATTTACATAAAAAAACCTCGCGAAGGAATTCACAGAGCCGGTGAACCTGTGATAGG
Organism: Adoxophyes honmai; assembly: GCA_005406045.1. NCBI lineage: Eukaryota > Metazoa > Arthropoda > Insecta > Lepidoptera > Tortricidae > Adoxophyes > Adoxophyes honmai. The sequence continues at coordinate 476,010 of BHDV01001223.1, forward strand.
CATCCTGAGTTATGCTATAGACACGCCGACGGAGTATCAATCCGCTACTCTCTCTCTTATAGGCAAAGCTAAGTGTCAGTGGACAGAACATACAGGCAAAACAACTCACACGTACACTGGTAACGAAACATTCCTATCTATCCATATAAACATTCTAGACAAGCGACCAGACGAAACGGTGACCTTGCCCGTCGGTGCCTATGAATTCCGATTCCAGTTTACCCTGCCATTTGAAATACCTCCCAGCTTTAAAGACAAACACAGCGACATCGAATACCATTTGCTGGCGAAATTTGAAAAACCTAGCTTCTTCAGTTGGACTAGAAAGTTCCAGAAGCAGATAACTGTGTATGGCAATGTGAATCCCACGGCTCCCGTCGAACCCGTGACGTACGGGGCAAAGAAGACATTGTTCACGATATTTTCCAGCAAAGATCACATAGTCGAAATGCAAGCGAGAATCACGAAATCTTTCCTAATGCCTGGTGAAAACGCTGAACTCCACGTCTTTGTAACAAACGACACAGACACAGAGATCCCCTACGTTAAAGCAGAGCTGATAAGCAAGACTTCATACCATTCCTCTGGCTTCTTTGGATCCGATACGAAATTGGAGGAGAAAACGTTTGGTCAATGCTCGGTTACGTCGCTTCCCTTACCAGACAATAAGGTTTCTAAATTTACGTTCATAGTACCCACTCTACCAGAACTGTATTCCATCCAACATTGTAAGGTTATTCAAAAAGAATACTTAATAAAAGTGACAGCTTGTATCTGTTTTCCTCACAGAAATCTTTCAATGAACATTCCAGTAGTGATCGGGGAAGGCCGTTTCGGAGACTGTTCAGGGATTCTTGAGCTTGATAACTTGGATGAAGGCAGTGAGGCTGGACCTAGTATAGAAGACTCACCACCCTCATACTGGGAAGTCATGAATGAGGATAAATCTGAAGAGAAACATGAGGAGAAGAAATGAGAAGTTTAAGAGAACTACCATGAGAGTCGCTCGTAGTGAAACAAAAGAAAGAGATAATCTCGTCATGTTTCAGGCGAATTTGTGACTCAAGACTGGGATCAACGAACCACAGCCATAGACACCGGTGCACAACTACTAACATTTTCGCCATCATAAATTCACTTGTGTAGTCGCGCTTGCCGCTGTGGCATCCCATAATGGGTCCCGAATTAGCCCGAAATATGTCAAGCTAATCTCATAAAGTCATGAGTGTATACGTTTCGTTTCATTGTAAATGAGTACTTTGTAAATAGTGCTTAGATTTGAAGCGTTTATCAGATGCTCTCTAAATTACGTGCTCATTTTGATCTCTGGTGTTTCATTTTCACTACACGTGGGTAAATCCCATTGCCCAATGTATAAACTAGTCATAGGTCCATAAATATACCTAAAAAAAATAGAACCGTAGAACGGCGTTTTCTTCCTGCTTTCTGTCTGAACGTTGAGTTTCTACTTACGAGATTTCATTTCACAAAAGCACAGGTAAAAAAAAGTTAGCAAAATCCTCTTTTTTAACTCCTTCTATTAGCAGTAAGTTTGGAAGTTTCTTTCTGAAACAGGCACTTAGTTAAAAAAAGATTTTCGCATGTAAGCTTGAATGGAGTAACTTTATAATATTGTGAGTAAGACATGTATGTAAAAGTAAAATCTATTATTTTTCTTATAATTTTTTTCGGTGGATGTTGTTCGTAAGATAGTCGCCTATTTACTAAGGAAATGGGTTTAGATAATTATGTTCTAGGCGATCAGCTAGCAATCTGTCATTTTATACATCTTTCATCCATGTTAAAATCTAAATTTAACCCAAAAAGTACAACGCAACGTTACAGTCACGGTTTAGTCTATGTAATGTTTCGTATGCTTTCCCTACTCCATGAAATACCTAACGCGATGTTTATGTATGTTCCTTAATATCTACTTCAAACCTTTAAATAACGAACTGTTGAATAGAACAATGTAGGCACTTATATTTATTGTCTGTGCGTCATAATTGTTTTATCTATGTAACAGCCTCTCAAATGTTGCAATATGGGTGACTCATGCCAACTGTATTGATGCAGATACGAAATCCCTGTTTTATATTTAACTTCTATAGCCTTGTTTATTTACACCAGGGGTTCCCAACCTTTTCTTGATCAGGGACCACTTTAATATTAGTCTTATTGGCAGGGACCACAATGTAGCTACAATAAAACTCACTCATTGTACAGCGACCGATGGCGCCAAGTTTCAACTGATTAGCGGACCATATTTTGGCTTCCGCGGACTACGGGTGGTCCACGGACCACTGGTTGGGAACCACTGATTTACACAGATACATTAGATTTATCTATAAACGAGTATTATTTTCACAGCTGTAGAATACTTACAGGCTGTACCATTTTTCCGGTGTGGTGTTGGGAAGCGTGAAAATAGTAATAGTCATGTAATAGTAATAGTAGTAATCATGGTTATGTCTACGTTAAAATAGGCGTGATTGTATGTATGTATATTTCTTTTAAAGCTTGTCGAACACTGAATATGTAGATACATTTATTTTCTCAACATTATCACATAGGTACATAATAATTATGGACTGCAAGCGAAAGGTTGAAATCAAAACTAATATTATTTAACTCCATTTTTAAATCAATTGTAGTTCAAAAACCGATGAAAGAATTGCTTTAAACTGTAACGTTAATCGCCTCTTACAACTTCCACGGAAGAAATTGAGAGGTTTTATTTTAAGCCAGTCATCACACGGAAATTTATACATTGAAAAAAAAAAGGGTATACCTACAGCTTTGCATAAGTATAGTAGGTAGTGCTAATTATTAATTAGCAAGAAAATGAACCAATTTTTTTTAAAGGTATTAAAGTGAAATGAACTGCTATAAAAAATTGTAAAACAAAATAATGTTAGAAGTCTGTTTTTAATGTTGTTAAGTTGGCTCCTACATGATTTTTAGGTTTAGGATGAGGTTATTCTTAATGTACTTACCTAAAAATTAATTAGAAAAGTACGTTTTGTGTCATGTCTTAGTACTTACTGTAAATACCAAATGTTTGTAACTGTATAGTAACAACAATGTAATATTATATTAATTAATTAAGAAATTATTTAAGTAAAAACCAATGTGATATTAAAAGGCAACGACTGTGTTTTGTCATTTAGGTAGATACGTTTAGTGCAAACAATAAATACAAACGATTATTAAGTACTTTGTTTTCTTACTTCGTCCCTACGATGGTTTTCAGAAAAAAAAACTAGTTTCTAATCATCCAATTTTTCCGTACAAAACGTATTACATACTTTTGTGACGGTCCATCATTATCAGCCGACAGACGTCCACTGCTGGACATAGGCCTCCCCCAAGCATCTCCACAATGACCGGTCCTGCGCTGCCCACATCCAGCGGCTTCCCGCGACTTGCACCAAGTCATCGGTCCACCTTGCGGGGGGCCTACCCACGCTGCGTCTGCCGGTACGTGGACGCCACTCTAGAACCTTTCCGCCCCAACGGCCGTCAGTTCTACGAGCTATGTGCCCTGCCCACTGCCACTTAAGTTTGGCGATTCAGACGGTCCATAAAACATAATAATTATGGTTAACTGCGTCACTAAACTGACAGTTAAAAGTGGAACACTGTTTTGTATTGTTCAAATAGAGCTTCTGATTACAAGGAATTTTAAATATAAAAATATCTCTGCACGTAGTTATTGGAAAAACTAATCCTAACAAAAAAGGTCATCAAATTGCCATTAAAATTTTGAGTGTCCTGCGTCCGTAGGATAAAAAAGCGTAACATTTTGAGTTAATAAAAGAAAATTGGATCAAGATTTTTTTATTACGAAAATCAAATTTAAAAAACTTTTTTATAGACCGCAAAACTACTTACTTTTAAATAACAATCTCGTCAGGAGTGTCTTTTATTCCTTGTATAATCATGTATTAAAAAAAAATGGTTACCGATTTTAATAGCATCTTAGTTATAATAATGATTAAAATGGATTTAGCAGGAGTAGAATTTTTCGCGTCAGTCAGCAAACATTACAAAGATAAGCGCCCACAGAGTGGGGAGCCGGGAAATAATTTATGTGACGTTATCTTCCACAACCGGATTTCGTGTTAGGGTTTTTTATACATATGCGTGTATCTCAAAATGAGGTAGGCAGAGCACACGGAACGCTACATAGACGATACCATGACAATTTCACGTTTTGTGGCCAAACTAGCACGTTTTTTAGGTTTTGAGTTGGTAGGTGTTGCTAGCCTAAAATATACCTTAACCTATTTCCTTAGTTAAAAATGAAGCCTGGATTCGAACCCACGACCCTCTGCTTGAGAGGCCACAGGCCGAACCGCTGGGCTACCACGGCTTGCGCAATTGTACTTATTTACAACTAGCTTTTGCCCGCGGCTACGCTCGCGTTAAGAAATATTTTAGGGAAGTGGGGGGTTATGAAGAGACAAAAAGTAACCTATCTCACACTCCGTCCTTTTAACTATCTCCACCCAAAAAATCACGTCTATCAGTCGCCCCGATTAGCCGTGAAAGACGGACAAACAAACAAACAAACAAACACGCTTTCCCATTTATAATATTAGTAAGGATTAAAAAGCGTGTAAACTACAGCAAATTCTATTAGATTGCAAAACGTTTTTTTGCAACCGGGAACTAAAGAACAAAGCATATTTATCTGGCGTTTTATTCTCTGACAGGACGATCCTCGTTTACCGTCGAGAAATCTTTTATAATTCACATTTAGTAAAGAAAAGTTGTGCTCAGGACTGAATTATGTTGCGAATCTTTGGACTCAGACATTTTCTTTTAATATTACCTACTGCTAAGTCGAATAACTTTTATGTAATAGAAAGAAAAATCTTTCTTTCCTTGCAGAATTCAAGTTATAGGTAGGTATATCATCACGCCTGTATTTCCAAATGTGGTTGGCAGAGTACACTATAGCTATGTAGACAAAACCGTAACTGTTTTACGCTTTGTAGCCTTTATTAACATATTTTTAGGCTTTTAGTTTAACTGGTTCACTTGCCTATCAGTGTCTCCTTATTTTGATGTGTATTTTTTACTTACTTTATTATACAGCGTCAAATTACAAATTGAAAAAGTGCATACTTTTACATCAAATCCAATAGATAACATCTGTCAGTGACATCGGTCATCGATTACACGTCTAAATTGCGAACAGTGGCAAGTGGCTCAACAGTCCCAGTTCGTGACTGTACGTCTATAAAATCTAGTATTAAAAAGACGAGATAATCACCTCAAAAAAAAGTTACAAAGAGGTATTAGTACGAGAAAGTACAGCTTTGCTCAGCGCGAACTTAACTCGTTAACACTTTTGTCGCGGTGTACCCCACTGAGTAGTCGAGCGCGAAATTGAAACTCCCAGGGCATGGGCTGTCGACTTCGGCTGTTTACGTCATGACTTCGTAATTCGTCGGAATTGAATTTTATTTCGCCTGTTTGAAGTAATCAAGTCGGTTTTTCTACAAGATGTGACCCTTCTGGCGATGTTTCACTAGGTTATGTTGTTTATAGAAGTTGCAGCCACAAAGTGGCCGGATATTGACCCTAAATATTTTAACCAGTGGCCGGGTATACGCGTCTATATTCTGTAAAATATTTCCTGAAAATTTTAATTATTGACCTTGTGCGAGGCAAATGTGTTATCGCTTTTCAGGTCAATGCCCTCTGTGTTATGCCTACTTTTAGCTGGCGCTCACCTGCACCCGCGATTGTTATTCCTGTTCAACATTGCGGTGCTAGGTGGTTGAGTAAGAGACGGGGTCCAAAGGACAATGTTATCGAATTTTTGTAATTTTTAACCGACTTCAAAAAAGGAGGTATTCAATTCGGCTGTATTTTTTTTTTTATTTTTTTTTTTTTTTTGTATGTTACCTCAGAACTTCTAAACGGGTGGACCGATTTCGATGGTTTTTTTTGTGTTCGATAGCAAATGGCTTCCCATTGGTCCCATTTTAATTTCATCAAAATCTAACTAGTAGTTTTTGAATTATCCTTAAAATAAAAAAAAATGTATGGGCATTCGGGAATTTTAGTCCGAACTTACATTTGTACATACTTACATACCTACATACAATCACGCCTGTATTCTTAAATGGGGTAGGCAGAGCGCACAAAACGCTACATAGACAAAACTATGTCTATGTCACGCTTCGTGGCCACTTCTAGCTCATTTTTTGTAGGTTTTGAATTAGCAGGCATGATAGTGACAGGTTGCGAGCCTCATAGCCTGTCGCCTAAAATTTACTTAAACCTATGTCCTTAGTCGCCTCTTGCGACATCCATGGAAGAAATGGAGAGTATTTTTATGTGTATTCGCTGATTACTCGAAGACGCCTGGACCGATTTGGAAAATTCTTTTTTTTGTCTGAACGGGTATAGTTTCCAGGTAGTCAGATTGTCAGCATATCTTGACCTGATGATGGAATATGAGGGAAATCGAAGGCAACCCTCAAATTTTATAGGCACAGGTAGTGTTTTTAGTAGATTTTTCAAAGCTACACCAGTATTTTCGCTTGGCAGTAAAAAAAATGATTGAGCTGATGATGAAAGGTCAACTCCTTAATTTTTAGGAGTTAAAGGATATTTTTTTCGATACTGAATGCACCTGCAGACTGAAAATTATAGTTTCAGTAATTAGCCAGGCCTGCTGCTTCTCAAGCGTTGCATTTCTGCTAATGCTCGTTCATCGTGGGGTTTACTTAACAGTTTAGAGGGTTCTAAATCAGATAGTGCTATTCCTTCTAAAGCCTTGAATCTGCTGAGAGCTATGTATACCTACCTGACCTTTAGTAAATATGTACATAAACAGAAGTTTCCTTTCAGGATAAAGCTAATTTGAAGTCGGTTTTTTTTGTTTAAAATTATCATAAAAAAATATAGTTTTTAATTTGTTTCACATAATAATGAGGAAAAATCACAAGTGTTTTCAGTTGTGTATGCCCGACCACTGGTTAAAACATTAACAGTCGATTTCCGCCAGCAAAAATTGAGACAACTTGCGAGGGTAATAATTCTTATCGATTTTATTCTTTACCCTAAAACACAAAGTCAACTAAGAGTCGAGACCTTAGGTCCGTGGGGTCCCAGCGCAAACAACCTTGTAAAAGAGATCTCCAAGCGACTGGTAGATACAACTGGAGACCGAAGAGCTGGCAGCTTCCTCGCTCAACGCATCAGTATTGCTATACAGCGAGGAAACGCTGCCAGCGTCTTTGGGACCATGCCTCGGGGGTGCCCTTTTTAAATTATAGTCAGTTCTTAAGTTAGTTATTATTTTAGTTAGTTTTCTTTTAACCTCCTGACACCCGAGCATTAACTTCAATCACTTGCAACCACGGACGAATGTGCTTTACAAAGCATTAAACTGTTTTGGCCGTTACGGACGAGAACTTCCATCTTAAATTAAACATAAACCAGCGGTTTTCGGGAATTTCACTAAAACAAATGTGTTTTGCTATTATTTGACGAAGTGAAATCGCACATTCACGTTTAGATATTTTTTGTCCTTTGTAAAGGACACCCGGCCATAAGACATAAATATATTAATAAAGTAAATCAAAAAAAATAATCCAAATAATTATGTAATTACAAAGTAATGTAACAAAAATGCGTTTTAACGCTGAACAAAAATACGCCTGTACTTTCAAAGGAAATAGGCAAAGCATACAAAAAAAATTATAACCAAAATCATGACTATTCCACGCTTTGTAGCCACTTTTAGCATAATTTTAGCTTGAAACATTGGTGAATGAGGTGGTGACAGGTTGCCAGCTCTTTGCCCAAAGCATACCTATTTTCGAAGTCGCCCCCCGCGACATTTATGGAAGAAATGGAAGGGTGCTATTCTAAGCCCGACACCACACGAGTACCTAAACCCAATTACTACATGGGCAAAATTAATATTAAATAAATACAATAATTAAAGGAATATAAAAGAAACGTACACTATCTGTAGTTCAGAGGTTGAAACTGATTTTTATAAGATTAATCCTTATACTTTAAACTAGTCTAACGACCTAAGTGCCTTTCTATAGGTTTAATGTATTTACGAAGGCATATCTACTCAATAGTTATTTTTTTCTTGGTAAAATGACATGATTTCGAAAGCAGGTATATTTGTAAAAGAAAGCCTATAAATATCTACATCAAAACAAGTTAATTTAACCATACATATTAAGTTTTAGTGGCCGCGCCGGCCATCTGCCGCCATTATCGTGAACTTCTGAGCACGTGTCACAAAAATGGTGGATTCTAGTTCAAATATTTCTGCCAATAATCAAAGACCAACTGTCGCCATTGCTCAAATTTCATTGGTTCGAAGCACTCGCTGGTCTAAAACTGTTTTAGCGCGGAAATACAAACACTCGAGAATTGATGCTACCTAAAGGCCGGTCGTCCGTGTTAGAACTAAGATGCCGAGAAATGCTCGGCCGTAACGCTATGGTTTATTTAGCACTTTTTAAAGGACGCGAGGTGTCAGGAGGATTAATGTTTTTGGTATTGTGTGATGTTATGTTTTTTTAATAAATCATTTATTTTCTCAATGAAAGAGAAATCGGATATTTCTGTCTCACACCTACATAAACATAGCACAAATACCAGTATTGCCGTCGGTAGTTCCTTATACATTTGGCATTGAAAACACTTTCACAGAACAGGGCCTCATTTCGCCAACAAATAATATAGGAGAAAACATCTTTTGATGACGAAACTCTTGGGAAGTAAAACATTTCGAGTTCGATTCCCGCTGAGTTGGTTTTGCGAAGTACATTGCTGGTTTGCGAGTTCTGTGTGTGGATTAGGCCTTTTGTTGATCTAGTGGAGAAAGGAGTATTTTGTTCCGTTGTGTTTAGTCGCCAGTTCCTTATACTCTGGTGGTTAAGGTACTTAACTAAGAGCTAATTTTTCAATCACCAGATAAAACATATCTGTCCGATAAATGTTGGCTGTCACTTTTCTTTTATATGACGCGAAAAAAGGATAGCAATAATTTTAACTGGCAGATAAATTTATCTGGTGATTGAACAATCGGCCCTAAATGTAAACGAACTACCACATCCGGGAGCATAGGCGTGATTCTATGAATATCACTGAACAAAATATCACTGGACAATTTTTTTACACCAATCATTATGGGCACTAGACAACGGATAAACATACTTATATTTATTTATTGTAAAAATGTTTACATGACATTACAGTTTTCACCAATGCGTCACGAAACTTAGATTAATTATTATCATTTTAAACAATAATAATCAAAACAAAAATTACTGAAATATAAAAATAATAAAACATAAAAGTATTCAGGGATTTTCAAAAAACGTTTTCGTCATTATATAGATAAACATCCAATACTCGAAAGCAAATATTCGTATTCATCATACAAACATCTGCCCCGACCGGGGATTGAACCCGGGACCTTAAGCTTAACCGTCAGGTTCTCTAACCGCTAGGCTATACGGCCGTCAATACGAAAATTATGTTCTGTGGATGACAGAGCCTTAAGTGTACTACACTATTAACACCTAGATTCCCAGAGGAGAATCCTCTCAAAGTATTTGTTGTAGTCAGTAAATATGCCGCTAATTGAGTTAAGTCCTTATTACGTGGTAAGTAAACTCTATCGGGACTCAGGCTGCCCCAAATTGAATAAGTCTTCCGATTTATATACGACGTGTCCCGAATATTGGTGGGAGTTTGTTTGAAGATTTGTCTGGATAATTAGCCAGCGAACTTTTGTATGAAGAGTATATTTTTATTCTTTATTGAGATCAAGACAAGAAATCGGTGTTTCTGGAATAATGCTGAAGTTGTAAAGAAATCGAATCACTATCCAAATGCTGAAAAGAACAATTGTATTGGAAAGTTATGTTTACAAATTGCACTTCATAAGGAGCAAAACGCTGAAGAAAATGATCTTGATCACACACATGTTTTAAAACTTCGCTTGTATTCCCAAATACGGAAAAGTCAAAGCAAACGAAACGTTAAATATAGTCAAAACAATAAGTATAATCATGATTTGTAGCCACTGTCAGAACAAATTTAGGTTCAAACATAGATGAATGAAGCCTAAATTTACGTTCTTTTACCAAATTGGGGATGTCTTACAAAAGGCCAGGTCAAGATTGCCCGTAGCCTACGAGCACGTACAAAGAGGTTTTTGGCCTCATCTAGATTCCGAAGCACCTCCTAATCCGGCAAGCACGACAACACCGGAGTGGTTTTAATAAGCGCTTCAGCGCCACATTCGTCGAATAGCCGAACTAAACGATCCTACATCGCGCTAACGATGTTTCGACGAATGTTCATAAATTCAACTTCCAACTTCCTCTCTGTGGACTTCGGTCCCCAGGCATAACATCTACCTGGAGAGAGATCTCTCTATTGGAGTCTTTCCCACAAATATATTCCCCTGTCCTTTCCACTCAGAAAGAGAATGGGAGAAAGAGTTTCTCATAACTCCCAGATTTCCCCAAGCCCGGGAGTATGAGTAAAGCCTTTTCACTCCTCTAAGTAAGTAGTAGTAGTAGGAGAATATTGTGGTATAGATTCGGCACACCCTGTACAAGGAGTTATACTTGCGGTTTTGTTCTGAGCTCGAACTTATTGGTTCTTCAAACTTCGGTATGTTTTCGCAAGAGGTTACATCATATTTGTTGTTGTTGTGCGAGTGTGTTGAATGTATTCGTTAATACTAATATAAGATTGGGAAATCTTTTTTGTGTCTACGTTTACGGTTTCATTATTATTAAAACCCAAAGTTTCGCTAAAAGTGGTAATGTTTTGTGAAATATAATCATAGTCTTGTATATGTTACGTTTTGTGTCTGCCTAGCACTATTTTTGATTAAACTAGCATTTAAATAAGAGAGGGAGATTTAGTTCGCTCCCGCAGTTAACATTGTCAGCAATTACTATACAGAGTGAAACCTATAAGGTAAAAGTACCAATGCTCGACGCCTCAACGCCCAATAGATGGCACGGCACCCATCTGTCACCTGTCTTACTATGACATAAGGTTGCAAGTGCCAAGTATTGGGTCAGTGTCCAGCACAGGGACGTTTACCGTAATGTGAATAGAAACGTTTAACTTAAGTTAAAGTGTGTGAACGTACTTAACAGCCAAAAAATGTGAACGTTGTTTGTTAATCAGGTAATAAAAAAAAAATTACAGAGTTTCATTGTCAGGTAAACGTCCCTGTGCTCGACACTGACCCAATACCATGGCACTTGCAACCTTATGTCATAGTAAGACAGGCGACAGATGGGTGTCATCTACTGGGCGTTGAGGCGTCGAGCATTGGTACTTTTACCTGATACATTTATCATTAATTATCATTAGACATACATACAATCACGCCTATATGCCCAAAAGGGGTAGGCAGAGCATAATATATGAAACGTGAAATAGACAAAACCATGATTATAACTATTTCACGCTTCGCAGCCACTTCTAGCATAATTTTACCTTATAACATCTCTTTTATCAACGGTTACAAATTGAGCCTATGGAAATACAAATCGAAGTAAGGGAAGGTACATATGTATATTTTATTCATAATGCCTTTGTCGTCATATCCGCATTTTTCAATATTCTGTTATGGAATTGATTTGGGGGTTTCGAAGGGAAACGGAGAGTTATATTTTGAGTTTTATCAATTAAGGTAAATGTACAATGCTCGACACCTCAACGCCCAGCAGATGACACCCATCTGTCACCTGTCTTACTATGACATAAGGTTGCAAGTGCCATGTATTGAGTCAGTGTCGAGCACTGGGACGTTTACCTTAGCAGTGCATTTTTTTTTGCAGGGCAGAGACAGTGACCTATCTTTGTGTTTTTTGTATAAAGACATACATCATGCCTCTGTTCAAATGGAATAGGTAGATTAGATCACACGGAAGGCTACATATGCACGACCATGACTATTTCACATTGCGCAGCTAGGGTAAAGTCACCGGTAATGGACAAAGAACCAGTAATGGACAATGACTCTTATTTACTACCCACTAAGGAAAAGTCATTTGTTTTACAACAATCAATTCACAACTCTATAGTCTTTAAATCATGAATGAAGTGTCCATCACTGGTGCTTGTCAGCTTAAACCGTCCATAACTGGTGCCGTTACCCTTTTTCTAGCATATCTTTTTGTGGCAGGTTGCTACCCTGTCGGCTAAAATACACCTTAACCGATATCCTTAGTCGCCTCTTACGACATCCACTGAAGAAACGGAGACGTGTTATTCGAAACCGGACACCACACAATGTATTATGTAAGTGTGTATGTACATACATACATACATAACCGTCACGCCTTATTCCCTGCGGGGTAGGCAGAGACAACAGAGCGCCATTCGCTTCTATTTTGACATACTTCTTTCGCTTCACTAACATTCATCACTCTCGTCATACACGCTCGACGGTTTCGGGTAGGTACTCTTAATTTGGCCTCCCTTTAGCACATCGCCGATCTGGTCGATATACGTCCTTCGAGGGCGCCTTCGACCGACTTGCCCCAACACACTTCCCTTGTAAATTTGCTTACATACCCTTGCTTCATCCATTCTCTCCACATGCCCAAACCAACGCAGCATACCTTTCTCTACCCTTGTTACAATACTCTCTTTCAGACCACACTTCTCTCTAATCACGCTATTACGCACCCTATCAGTAAGTTTGATACCACTCATGCTTCATTCAAGTGTGTATGTGTATGTATAAAAACAAACGACTTAATAGTTGCATCAAAATCAAATTTGCAACTAAAAATGGCCACGCGAATGTAAAAATTACTTCTGTAGTTGGTACCTGTACGCCGTGCAATGTAAAATGACAGTTCTTTGTTCCGCTCGCGCCAGAACGCCTTAAATTCCCAGGGAATTCAAATTGACAGGTTCCTATCGAAGTTTCCAGTTCCAACACAAACTGAATTTAAGGCTTTAGTTTTGTTTGCTATTTCAAACATAAACGTACATACATACATACATCACGTCTGTAAATGGTTTAGGCAGAGCATACTTAACGCTACATAGACAAAAGACTAATAATTTTCATGTTTCATGACCACTTCTAGCATTTTTTGTTAGGTTTTGATTTGCCAAGAATAATAGTGACAGTATGAAATGCCGTATAAAGTGGTGAGCCACAAAGACAGATTTGCTTTTTATTTTCCGAATATTCCCAGGATAAATTTGGTCGTTTGATTTTATATGGCACCAGTTTCAATACTGATTCTAATCCATTATTCCGCAACGCTGCACAAAAATCATGCGAAAAGGCGAAATAATCGAGGGTTGTACTGGTGGTTCAGATGACCCAACATGGGCCACTGACTACTGAGTCTATATGCCAGTCAGTCACCTTTGAGTTTTATATATTTAGATATTCTTTTTTTTTTTTGTGATTTGACTATCATAATAAAATCTTTGGTTTGAAGAGGCTTTACCATGCCCCTAAAAACATTATGATTAGGAAAGTGACTAGGTCTATTTAGAAATAAAATAATGGCAGGTTCCACTCCGCAGTTTATGTACCGCCAGCTAAACATCGTGAAAGGTCTACCTACCCTCCTAAGACCCATTGTCCTATCCATAGGACTAATGTAATAATCAATTTGAATTTTACATTAATGACACTAAGCGTCAAATTCAAAGGATCAAAATTTTGGTGCTGGGTTTTATTAGGCTACGGCAAGTGGGTAACGGTCTAACGGTAGTCAGAAACCGACAAAAACTAGTACATATACTACTTATTCTGTGGTACGGTAAATTTACCAATGCTCGACGCCTCAACGCCCAGTAGATAACACCCATCTGTCACCTGTCTTACTATGACATAAGGTTGCTAGTGCCAAGTATTGGGTCAGTGTCGAGCACAGGGACGTTTACCTTATAGACACAGTGTAAGTTCTGACACAGACCACCTTATATCCCGGAACAATTCGTAGCTTCGGACAAATAGGTCAGTACTGTTGCAACACAATAATTGATTACCGGTTGGAACCGGTTATAACCGAATTACAGTGTTAGGGGAGCTAGGTATCGGTTGGTCAAACAATGTGCATTGTGTTTGAAGTTTGAAGGTGTTTTAAGCCCATGGCATACATACAGAGCAAGAAATTACATAGACAAAACCATGGATATGCCTTGGTTTCGTAACATCTTTTTATAATTTTTGATTCATTTTTAGCTTTATTCAGTAAAATAATAACCCCAATAAAACAAATCAAAACAAAAAAAAACTGCCTAAAGTTAAAACACACTTGTAAAACATTTTTTGCAGCAATGCAATCTGGTTCGGATAAAATAGATAAAAAATCGTAACCTCTTAAGAATAATTTTGAGTTTCTACATAGATAGAAAAAGTATAAAGGTAGTGAAAAGTTGCAGGCATTGGTAAAACACTTTTATTTGCAGTAAAAACGAGAAAAAGAAAGAGGAAAGATGCATGACGGTAGGTATGTATATATGTATGTAAGAACGAGAATTTTGCGAAGTGGAATTTTATTATGATAGCCTGGTACTTGATCTCGACGCAGTTTGAGAAACACTGGGCTAAATGATGATAATGGTTACAATAGGTAGGTACAGTCGAACCAATTGATTCCTGACCCACCGCAGTAAGTTGTCAAAATAAAAGTACTTACTTTATCGAACAAATAACGTCACTTTGATACTTACTGTGTGGTTCCTGTGTGGTGTCGAGATAGAATAACAGTTCTCTATTTCTTCCGTGGATGTCGTAAGAGGCGACTAACAATAGGTTTAGGTATGTTTTACACGACAAGCTAGCAACCTCTCTTTATAATTCTTTCCATCTGTTTTCAAATCTTAAATTATGCTAGAAGTGGTAGCAAAGCGTAAAATAGTCATAATCATGATGTCGTCTATGTCACGTTTCGTGTGCTCTGTTTGATTGTATGTATGTAGGTTCTATGGATGGTCAGGGATCAATTGGTTCGATGGTATTTCGGATAGCTGGGTAAATATTCGGACGTTTGAACCGCTGTCATTATTCTCAACACTTTTTTTATGAGATTTCTTAACTTTCTTACAATAAGTGTGTTATATAGTGTTTGTGCCTTATAGATAGGTACACACTAGACTATTAAATACACATTTCTTAAAGAATCTGATAAAAAAAGGGTTGAGAATAATGACAGCGGTTCGAACGCCCGAATATTCACCCGTCTATTCAACTACGAGTGTACGCGTCTAAGTTAGCTCATACAATATGCATGGCTTTGCATAAGCGGCATAATCTTCCAATAGGGTAGTTTTGGTTAGTCCGGGTGAGCTTTGTGGTAAGTATCTAATACCGGTGGAGTTTACGCTCATTTACCCGATCAGATTTCATACATACAATACATACATACAGCAATTACGCCTGTTTCCAAACGGGGTAGACAGAGCATACGAAACTCGACAGACAAACCCATGATTATGTTTTTTGTAAGTATTTTTGTGTGCAATAAAGAGTCATACAATACAATACAATACAATTATGACTATTTCACGATTTGCAGCCTCTTCTAGCATAACCTCCTAAGCCCTGACTCTAAATACTTAATTTAGGGCCTCAGACCCAGACAAATATTTCATGGCTTAAAATATTGAATCTTACGTAACCTGATCTTTAAGTTAATTTTCCACTGAATAATTTGAACTTAATGAAGTACATTCGGCTGTTATGCTTACTAGTAATTTGTACTTTATAAAGTACGCGGGGCCTTACGAGGATAAGTTTGAAAATGATTTATAAATACTTACAGGTGAGCGTGATATAGTCATAATAATGATTCAGTCTATGTCACGTTTCGTGTGCTCTGCCTACCTCATTTGGGAACACAGGAGTGATTGTATATATTGTATGTATGTACAGTCAGCTGCAGAGAAAAGTAACCCCCCGCCCATACAATTTTTCATTACTAGGGGGTTACTTTTCTCTGCAGCTGTCCGTACATGTGGAAGAGCCGTGGTGGCCCAGTGGTTTGACCTATGGCCTCTCATGCAGAGGGTCGTGGGTTCGGATCCCAGGCTCGTACTTGTGTTTGTTTTTCGAATTTGATATTTTATCACGAGCTATTCGGTGAAGAAATGCACACAGCGATGCAGTAATTAATTATTGTCCGTGAAGTTCTCAATCAGCACTGGACCAGTGCAGACAGTTTCCATTCAGAGTTTTTATTGCTCCGCAGACTCGATCGCACAAAAGTCTGTCGTCTGCGCTGCCCCTTATAGTGCAGTGTAAGCACGCCATTACAGCACCGGGAGCGCCAACTATCGAGCACCTAAACCCAAATGCGGTCAAGGGTCACTACAAATAGTGCTAGCGACCTATACCGGCTTTTCAAGTATTCTACCAACTGTAAATGTTGATATCTAAGGATCTTAACTCAAGTGAACTTCGTAGTGAAGAATAAAATGTACGATACTTATTTGTACCGCCTTTCCATGGGTAGGTACATACAATCGAACCAACTGATTCCTGACCCACTGCAGAACGTGGTCACAATAAACGTACTAATAAAGATTTCCTTTGTCAAGCAAATGTCACTATGACGTTCACTGTGAATAGGTTCTATTGTGGGTCAGGAATCAATTGGTTCGATGGTACATATAACACGCCTGTATTCCCAAATGGGGTAGGCAGAGCACATGGAACGTGACATAGACAATACTATGTTTATGACTATTTCACGCTTCGCAGCCACTTTTATCATAATTATAGGTTTGAAAACAGATGGAAGGGGTAGTATAACAGTGAGAAGCTGCTAGCCCTTCGCCTATAATGTACCTAAACATATTTCCTTACTCGTCTCTTACGACATCCACGGAAGAAATGGGAGGTGTTATTCTATCCCGACACCACACAAGAAATCACCGTTGTTAAAAATTTGCAATGCCTCACAGAATTTAGTAGCGTTGGGAACCCAAAAGTCCTCCACACCGAAACACAACAACGCAACCACTGCTGCAAGATTACCAGTTCAGATAGTAAGGATAATAAGTTAAGAAGTACTACGACAAAACGAAAAACCTTCACTCCGATCCTTGGATTAAATAGGTATACCGCATTCATACATAAATTCAAAGGCTCATTGTTTTAACTCCTTAGTCTCTCCCCCTTTTATTTTGGAGGCAAAACTAATTTCACCCAACAACCCGCTTGAGTATACTTTCCATCTAAGAATATCTCAAATAAAGTGGCAACCCCGGGACCCAATAATGTTACTGTATTAGAATAAGAGAGAAAGAAAGAGTTCGTTGCCATCGAGAGGCAACTGGATGATATTTATCTATACGTGCCTACACACAACGACGAAGCAATTCTGTGTTGTGTGTGAAGTTCCCAATCCGCAAGGGCCCGTGTGGGAACTATAGCCCAAGCCCTTTCATACTAAGAAAAGGCCTATCTTCAGCATTGAGACGTAATAAGGCTAGATGATGATGATGATGATGATGACCTACATGCAAGATGCCTGTATTCCCCAATGGGGCAGGAAAACGGTTTTAAATTGAGAGGCACAATAAGTGACGGGTTGCTAGCCTGCCGCCTAAAATGTACCTTTGTGGGTATTGGAAGGTTAGGGTGGTTTAAAGGAAACAACGTCTTGATGGTTCAACGCTCCAATTCAGAGTGGTGAGAAATATATTTGGTCTCAATAAGAAAACGTCGTAAGTGCCATAAATTATGGCTAAAAGAACCATTTGTATCAAGTGGAGAGACTTGAGTGTTTGTAATATTTCAACAGTCCCCCTCAAAAAATCAAGTCTTTAATTTATAATTTCAAAATAATTAATTTAATTAATATTAGACTTTGAAAGAAGTCTATTGTAATTACCAGCGCTTCAAAAATTTTAATGTCATTACAGAGAAGAAACGCTGCAAGAAACTCTGTAGACAGTCAGTTACAAATAAACATAATACATGATATCACTTCCAGTAACATGTCAACAAATATAATTTCCTGAGGAAATAAATCTATTCAGTCAGAACACTGTATCGATTTTGTGAAGTGACATTTAAACAAATATTGTAAAACTCAATACTTAGTTGAATCAAAATTGACAATTCTTATTAGCTATGGATCCGATAGCTGTATTGAAACAAGCTTTAAAAATATCTTAAGTACATCATTGATATGTTTCATTATTATTCTGTAGTATTTACTTAGAATAGCTAGGCACCTATTTTACATTTCATATTATAGAAAATAGGTTTCATTAGTCAATTAAATAAGTACACAGTAACTTATCTAATTCACATACCAAAATGTTCTAAATTTTCGTGATTCTCACTCATACTATGTAGTGAGACTTAATCACGTTACATTTATTTTCAAAAAGGTTTTAATTACCTCGATATTTCGGCCGCAATGTACAGCAACCGTGGTCACGAGTAAACATATACTTATTCAGAACACATTTACTTTCTTTTTTACATTTTTATGAAAAAAAAAACCACTTCTTTACAAATTTTTAAAATCAACTTATCTTATAATCTCAGTATTTTGGCCCCTCTTAAGAGATGGTGATTTTATTTTACTTCATGGAACTTCATAAAGATTTCCTTTCACCATTTGTTTTAAAGCCTCTATATGTACAGTCAGTCATACATAAATTCATCAAGTTTTAAGTAAACGATGTAATGTTAGAGAAGTCAATATTAAAATATACACAATAAGTAGCTCAACAAAAAAATGAACTGGAATTTTGCAATAATGAATTTGCTTTTTTTACATGAAACTATTTAGATTACTTTTAAAACTTTTGGTGGCCTGATTCTGAAAGCCGTCGTTACTTAAATTTCGATTGTTAGAATATCTGTATGTCAGACATTTTTCTTCAACAATCATTCGTTAGACTGATTTCGTCTACTTATCAGTAACTTTGAATATAAGTTGTAATATACATTTACAGCAGGCTGTTTTTGCTATCATGATTGCAACAAAATGTGCATTTCACAAAGTAAATCTTCAATAGTTTCGATGCATTTTATATTACATTTTTTTTTATCTTGCTTGAAAATATCAGATAGATATTACCTTATATCCGTTACCTTATAACAAACATCCACGCTGATATTTTTCCTTATATACTAAGAACATTTATTTCATAATGTACTCAATAAAAATTGAGTCAATCATTTTCTTTTGTTCAAAAAATTATTGGTTATCATACCTAAAATAAATAAAAAATCTTAACAATTTGTTTTCACCGTGTGAAGTGAATGGTTGGTTACAATCATAATGTAGAGCTATTATTTTTTCAGAATATCGATTGATTCTTTAAATAAATCATCGACAATAATTTAGCTATAATTACTAAAATACTTACTTTAAAATTAGCTCTTATGATAGAGACTTGACTCTCGTAGTTTTGAGCTTATTTATAAATTTGTGAACAGTTGCAATTAACATGCTTTATTCAGATAGACATTTTATTTTGATTTGCCAATTTAGACAATCATTGTCTTCTGTTGTCATGTCATATCTTCTATCTTTAATTGAGATCTAGTTTATCACAAATTTCATTTTCGTCAATAAATTTATTTGCTTTCAATGGAATAAGTTACACATGTACTGCATTATAAATCTCTAGTGCTTGTACATAATACACATAGGTAATTTATGTTTAAAATCGTAAACAATTGTAGAACTTGTAATAAGTACCTAATTGAAAATATTTAATTTTATAGTAATTTGATCTGTTACCTTGGCAAGCATTAGGTTTTCAACTATATGAAGTTTATTTACTTCTTAGTAGTGAATCAGTTCCACTTTATGTTAATATTGACCATTTTGATTGAATATGATCAGTAAGTTAAATTTAAAACTTCAAGAATAAGTATTTTATAGTATAAATAATTATGATGACAGTTATTTGTTCATACATATTAGTATTCAATGTTGTATTGTGCTTATGTATTTATTAACTTCGTCAATTTATTAATGTGACTTGTTAATTTGAGGGAAAACATCACTGCAACATATCATTAAAAATGTGAATGTATAGTATAGGTCATACATATCACAGATATCACGCCTTTATTCCCAAATGGGATAGACAGAGCATATAAAACATTGCATAGTCAAAATCATGACTATCCTATGTATTTGCCAATTTGCCAAGATCGAATAATTGCCAAAAAATTTAATCTGCTTCACGGTTTCATTATGTTCCGTGATCTGTTTAGTTGCAGTGGGGCCGAATTCAATTACTTTATAATTTTCGGCTTCGTACCTTTTTTTTGCATCTTTTCGTATGGTGCTTTATCAATGTCAATGAGCGTTTAGCGGGCGTTTCAAGTGGCTGTTAGAACCGCTATGACCCAAGGATAAGTTAAAATAAACTTTTTATATTTTG
>BHDV01001223.1:498428-514517 GCA_005406045.1 Adoxophyes honmai
AGCAATGTAAACAATCGAACGATCTAGTCGTGTTTACTAAGTTACACACGCAGTACGTATAATAAATAAACTAAAGTTAAAACAACAACCTGTTTCCCTGATGTCATCCACGGAAGGAATGGAGAGAATATGAAAACAAGATGACAGACTTAATTTTAAGTAAGTATCTATTGATTTTTTGTAAAAAGAAAGATTGTTATTTTTTCAGGTAAGTATTCACTTTTTGTTTTATTGCTATATAATAGTACACAAAAGCAGATGTACAAACTTACATATTAAAAATATTGCTTCATATTTACTGGAAGAAATAAAAAAATAAAGTGAAAACACAAGTCACACAAAATTTCGTCACACAATTATGTAACTCACACTAAATGCGTGACACCCGTAATCAACGCGTCCGTGTTCGTCGCGGCACGTGGCGCCTTAATTAAGCGCAGATAAAGACTAATTAAGTTAACCCGAGTCTAGGTATTGCCGGAATCTTGGATAACAGCGTTAGCTCGAATGGCCTTGGATAAAACTTAGACCCTTATTCGTAATAATTCGGTACAAGAGCCATTCAATCTTGTGCGTGAGTTTTACAAGTAACTAATACATTAGTTCAGTAACAGTAGATACACAGAAAAACCATTTTTTTTTTTACTTTTCGTAAACTGTTTGAGCACACAGGTAAAATAGTGTTTTTATTTATTTATTTGAATATGATTATTATAGCTAGTTGTTGCTTGGTCATCATTTGCCATCACTTGTGTAGCCTGATCATCAGCACACGGGACCGAAAAGTCGTAGCTTGGAAATAAAATCCAAAACAATTTAAAACATACATACATACATACATATTCTCACGCCCATATTCCCATGAGGGGTAGGCAGAGCACATGAATTCAAAAATCCAGTGCCACGTTTAGCAAATTCAGGGTAACCAGATAGTTAAACATGATAGTAGCAACGTGATATTGCGGTGACAGGTTGCTAGCCTATCGCCCACAATACACTAACTAACCCTTTCCCAGAGTCGACTCTTACGACACCCACGGGAAGAAAGGGGGAGGTGCTATTCTAACCCGGCACCACACGGGTAACAATAACGGGTAACAATTTAAAAAGTAGATATTATTCTTATTTAACCTGTTTTTCTCCATAACGGACATTTTGGAAACAGATCAAGTCAAGAGTATCCGAAACCGACGAGGATGTATAAAGAGACTAATAAACGAAGATGAAGCAAAAGAGGTATGTCGGGATGGTAGCAAGTGCAACAAAGTGGTCTCTGCCTACCCCTGTGGGAAAGAGGCGTGACTGTATGTATATAATGTATGTATGTATGTATTTCTCCATAAAGTTGAAAATCACAATGATAATCGCCCATTTTTCTAAAAACAATTCAAATTAAGTCATCCGTAATAGATTGAGTCTCATCCAGATAGTAAGTAAATGCAAATTTGCCGCCAAATTCGCAAATTTCGATTACCTCGTCGATAGTGACTGCGTATAATTCCCCGATTTAAATTTATCTTCACGCCATATTACCCCAGAGTGGGTGAACTGAGGCGTGGCGTAATCTCTCACTGGCGCTTATTACCCTGCCCTCCCCTATTTTATGGGGAAAGCGGGGCCAATTGATGCGAGATTTATGTGATAGTTGAAAGGATATTTTTGACAGGTGTTCAGGGCTTTTTTGGGCGTGATAAGGGACAAAGTGTACCTTTTGTTGATCAGTGTAAACCATTTGTAGGGTTAGACGTTAATAAACACTTAAGTACTGCTTTTTTAGTGGCAAGTGTTTAAAAAAAACATACATACATACATATTCTCACGCCTGTGTTCCCAAGAGGGGTAGGCAGAGCACATAAATTCAAAAATCCAGTGCCACGTTTAGCAACTTCAGCGTAACAAGATGGTTAAATGTGATATTGCAGTGACAGGTTGCTAGCCCATCGCCCATAATACACTAACCCTTTCCCAGAGTCGACTCTTACGACACCCACGGGAAGAAAGGGGGAGGTGCTATTCTATCCCGGCACCACACGGGAAAAAAACAGTTACTATAATTCTCTCAGATTGACATCTATGCGACTTGCGTATTAACTTATATCCATCGCATGAATATTAAAACACTCAATACACGTGACTGACTCTTTAAGATTACGCGAATTCGAAATACAATAATTTAAATTGCTGTACATTTCCAGGCTATGGTTTCAAAAAATATTTTCATAAATTATCGATCGAATGGTAAATACTAAAAAATACAATAGCAAAAATACAATTCCCGTGTGGTGCCGGGTTAGAATAGCACCTCCCCCTTTCTTCCCGTGGGTGTCGTAAGAGTCGACTCCGGGAAAGAGTGTATTGTGGGCGACAGGCTAGCAACCTGCCACTGCAATATCACGTTTAACCGTCTGGTTATTCTGAAATTGCTAAACGTGGCACTGGATTTTTGAATTCATGTGCTCTGCCTACCCCTCTTGGGAATACAGGCGTGAGTTTATGTATGTACAATAGCTTTGCAATAACAACAATAATTCTCGCAATCACACAAATGCTAAACGCGCATATTTGACAGCGCAATTATTTTCTAAGAAAAACAAAAACACACAAACTGCGAATTCTCTACGTAAATGCAATCAACCTAACCAATAGCAGTAAAGAATAATTTCATGGCCCTCTAAATATTTGTGTGTTTGTAACTCACGATATATATTCATTCAGGTCAGGAGGGACTTAGGAAAACACGAGAATACGGATCGAATGGCTATGATCGAGGCAACGAGTGCTGTTAATGCATAATTTAGCCGTATCATTAGAATATAGTCCTCTGCACAAGGACGTCTTGGTATTTACGCTGTTTGGTTATGTTTTAGCAAGAGAAGGGATTAAATAGACAAATAAATTGAACTTTTTTGCAAGTGGTTTATGTTAGACGTGAAAAAAAATTATGCGAGTCACATAAAAATTGGCAAACATTATTTTATACACATACATCCATACGATGATGCCTGTGTTCTCAAATGAGGTAGGCAGAGCATACGAAACGTGACATAGATGAAACCATGAAAGATGAAAGTGACTATTTAAAGCTTCGCAGCCACTTTTAGCATAATTTTAGGTTTAATAACATACGTATTCTCACGCCCATATTCCCATGAGGGGTAGGCAGAGCACATGAATTCAAAAATCCAGTGCCACGTTTAGCAAATTCAGGGTAACCAGATAGTTAAAAGTGATATTGCGGTGACAGGTTGCTAGCCTATCGCCCACAATACACTAACCCTTTCCCAGAGTCGACTCTTACGACACCCACGGGAAGAAAGGGGGAGGTGCTATTCTAACCCGGCACCACACGGGTAATAACAGAGGTAGTATAATAGTGACACCGACTGTTTTTGAAGTTTGGTTGTGTCTTAAGTATTGTGTAGATTACCGAAAAGTTTGGCAAAAATACAATCAGAAGAAAAGTATGTATCGAAAAAAAAACTTTTTGTTACATTTTCGGACTAATACGTTAATTTCAACAGTCGGACATCAAAATGACTACCAACGCGTGTTCATTTAGCCGAATTCGCTGGCTCGACATGTTCTCTCGTCGATGCATAATTTAGCAGTAACCGTTGAGACAAGGTGGATCGTTCTGTTGACGAGATCGCCTTATCGTCCCGAGCGAATGGTCATAGAAGGGAATATCCAAGAAGATAGAACACAGGTAGGTGTATTGAAATTAATAATAAAAACTGGACAAGTTCGAGTCGGGCTTGCGAAGGATTCTGTACCTTCAACTATGGTTGAGATTTATTGGTACTTAAAAAAAGGTAAACAAACAAAGCCAACCCGACAAAGTCAAAAATCTCGTAAGGTAGGTATGTATTGCTACATTAAATACGACACTTTCTATTTTAGTCGCATTATAAGGTGAGTGTAATGCGACTAAAATAGAAAGTGTCGTATTTAATGTAGCAACACTTACCTTACGTGATTTTTAACTTTGTCGGGTTTGTTTATCTTTTTTTGAGTACTTATAAATCTCAACTATAGGTAGACAAAAACCTACTCGTTACCATGTAGGTATTTTATTATTAAAGTGTAAATGTCACTGAGTGTTGATAATATTTGAAGTGCCTAACTGTCGCCATTGTTGTATCGAGCAAAAACTGGCAAGCATTGCGATTTTTGGGACCCCTGAAATATTTTTTTTTGTTTTTAGTATTTGTTGTTATAGCGGCAACAGAAATACATAATAATATATGTAAAAAAATCATCTGTCTAGTTATTACAGTTCTTGAGATACAGCCTGGTGACAGACAGGCGAAAAGGCAATAAAGTCCTCGTATTAGGGTTCTGTTTTTAATCTTTGGGTACGGAACCCTAAAGACGAGAGTTAGACAGCGGAACGTCTTAACCACCCTAACTTAATTTTATAGATTCTACATCACGCCTGTATTCCCAAACGACATAGGCAGAGCACACGAAACGCTACATAGACAACATCATGACTGTTTCACGTGCCGTAGCCACTTCTAGCGTATTTTTAGGTTTTTAGTTGGCAGGTATAATAGTGCCAGGTTGCTGCATGTCCTGTCGCCTAAAGTATACCTTAACCTATTTCCAACGTGATTTTCTTCTATACTATGTAATGAAGATGATGATTTTGATGCTGGTGATAATGATATTTGATTAATTACACTTTTGCTTAGTAATACTTGATTCCAAATTTAAAATTTACGTTACATTATGGCTCCAATCGTTATTTTTACACATCAAACAGAAATTGGCAATAAGAGCTGTTTCCTTTTGATTTCCTAAGTATTTTATATGTTAAATTTCCTCATTACTCTTGGAAACGGAACGAAAGGATGTGAAAGAGATAGATGACGTGAGTATGAGCGAGAAGGATGATGTTCGAAAGCAAGTGTGAAGACCGAAAGAATTTTTTTTCAGGTTTTGATAAATAATTGCATTTTTGGAGAAGTTCGTACGATTATTCTCAGAGCCGATGTTTTAAGATGTGGAAAGCTTTTCGAGCAAAAATGAACTTTATATTCATACAATAATACATACATTACGGTCACACCTCTTTCCCATCGGGTAGGCAGATGCCACTTTGTTCCATACAATGTCCAATACGTGCAACTTTATATTTATTGGGTTAAATTTTTATGTGGTGTCGGGTTTATAGTAACACGTCTCTATTTCTTCCGTGGATGTCGTAATAGGCGACTAACGTAGGTTAAAGTATGATTTAGGCGATAGGCTACCAACCTGTCACTATTATACCTACTTTTATCTAAGTTTAAACAAATATTTGTAACTTCGTACTCAGGTACCTGATTTATTCCTAAATGAGTATTTTTTACGTTTAACCATCTGGTTACCCTGTAATTGCTAAACGTGGCACTGGATTTTTTAAGTCATGTGCTCTGCCTACCCCTCTTGGGAATACAGGCGTGAGAATATGTATGTATGTATGTATGAGTATTTTTTGATTTTGTCCATTAATTCTTAAAGCACGCGCAATGTAACTTCCTGATAAAACTTTAACAGTTGTTAAACGGTAGGTATTTGTTTTATGTGTTCTTAATGACAAGACATCTCAAGTCAATCCAATGGCAGGTATACAATGTTGGTTAATTTTGCTAGAAATAAATTTTTCAATTGACATTTAAAATGTCAAAACCTCACATAGAAATTTGCCATCTAAAAAGTGGGCTATTAATAAAATGTATTGTCATTTCTATTCTAATACACATAGTGACAACTTTATGTGTAGGGACGGTTACTAGTACATGGTCGAATACCGGATGTTGACTGTCAGTAGCATATTTTAATAAAATAAAATTAACATAAATAAAAAATACTTGACATTACCTTCAAACTCGACCGCTTGAATCACATTTTGCTAATCTAGGGCACAGTACACAAAAGATAACCAACCACTTCACACTATATCCAACAGTAAACGACACACTCAAAACGTAATCTATTCAAAATTATACATTTTCTAAGTACTTAATCCAACCCATTTTTTTAGCAACTCAAAATATCGAAACATAATGAGAGCGTCATTTTTCGTAGCAAACTTTGACGCGTAGACGCGTAGCGGTTCGTAGCGGACGCGTAGCACTGCTACGAAGGCTTGAGGGAGACTGAAGGCCCCACGCCAATGTTAATATAGAGGTACATGTAGATACAAGACAACAACACGATTCTGTCCAACGAAGTTAGACCTTGGGTAGCACGGCATAAGGGCCAAATTGAAATGGTTCGGGGCTACAAGGTACTTTTAGTACTTAACTCTTTATTGAAATGTCTTCGAGAACGTGTTACTTGGTAATTGGGATTTGAGTGTTTGTCTGTTTATGTTGATTTCTGCTGAAGACGGAACAAATAATTAGACTACTAAGGGAAAAGACTGAAGTAATAAGGTAACAAATGCTTTCGGAATTTGATGCAATTGTACTAAATGTACGACTGATTCTTGAAACTACTCGTATGCGATTAGAATGACATCGTCTTTACTTCTTCCGTGGATGTCATACGTAAGGGGTGACTAAGAAACAGGTTAAAGTATATTTTTGGCGGCTAGCAATGTGTTACTATAGTGTCTTCTAATTTAAAACCTAGAAATTATGTTAGAAGTAGCTACGGAACCGTGGAACAGTCATGATTTTAGTCTATGTTACCTCATTTTAAGTATGTACTGTCTACCTCACTTTTGTAATGTTCCCACTTGTACCTATTGGTCCTACAAATATGATTTAATCGACACAATGCAGACACAATGCTAATGAAGCGTGCTATAACGGCAAATTTTAAACGTTTGTTTTTTCGGTAAATATAAACCGATTGTTTTATATTTCGTGTGTCAGTTAATATACCATTTGCTTCCAACAGATACCCTGTAGGTTCTAGAAAGATACCATGAAATAATTTTGATCTCACTCACAACTTCCTATGCCACAGATTTACTACGTCAATATCCAAGCAGTACACTACCAAAATTAGCTCAATAGCGGTCGAGTGTAAACGATCCCAAATGCTGCAATCAAGTTTAACTTCCATATGATCCGTACTACATACTCCTGCTCAACAAACTAATACCCTACATAAACGCCTATCAGCCTGTCTGTCTGTCCTGCATTGAACACAGTTTATTGCGACTGTTAATGACAGGGGTTGAGAACGGCGGGTTGTAGCCCGTACGGTATAGCTCCGATTCGTGACCTGCTACAGGCGATTAACACACTACCACGCACCATGCAGCGCAGTGCCGGAATGCGTGTTCTAATGTTGCCTATAAGTATGTTGAATAATAAACGGATAACTCACTTTTTCAAAATCGAGTTCAGCTCGACATGTTTCGGGGTAATTTGTAGCCTTCCATCGAGGAGCCGCAGCGGATGCTGCTGACAAACGCGTCATGCGCCACCGCTCTATTCGCGCGACTGCTCGTGAGTGACGTGAGTTATCAGTTTATTATTCAACATAAGTGAGTCTCGCGGTAGTTAATTATGTTCAATGCCTGTAAGTATCTCCATTTTTATAACAAAACACGCACAAAACAACACGAAGAAAATCCATCTCCGCGCGTGTATGAGCTAGATGCATGGTACGATACTGGGACTGTTCTTGCGGCTATCAGGCCTACAAATCAAAGCCTTGTTATTTGCACTGACCTTATTAAATTTAACTCGCAAACTACTTTTAAAATATATGTTGCAGTTTTTTTCGTGAAACGTTGTAGGACTTAAAAATTGAGCACAGATGTGTAACTATTTTTCTCGTACGCACAGTACTCGATTTTCAAAAAGCTCACAGTCACACCAAGTAAAAAGGCACGATTTTAAAATGCGCACAGACAGAAATCCTTCAACCAGGCAAAATGCCTTGCTTCGCAGCGAACGTGTTAACTCGACAGTGAACAAATTATATCATCTTATCTAATTCATTTCGTAGCAGTTTTAGTTCCTTCTTTACCCAAGTTTTTTCATTTTTGATCCATTAATTGTGGTGAAACGGCGTCGTACCGTACGGGCAAGAGACTCGTGCTATTGTGCAAAAGGAAATTAAAACGCAAGATTGTTTGCATTTGAAAGCTATGTTTATGAGTTATTATGTTCTCGGCTTGAATGGAACGGTTAGCAAAAAAATAGAAGCTCGATAATTTTAATAGATCGAGCCATACAGAGCATACATACATACGTCAAGTTTGTATTTCGGAATGGGGTTTGCGGAGCACACGACATAGCCAAAAACTATGAATATATATCGCGTTATCGCGATATATAGACGCTTCTAGCTAATTTTAATAGGGTTTTAAGTTAAAAGTTGAATTAGTGACGGGTTGCTAGCTCTGCTAAAATAGGCAGAGCACACGAAAGACTACATGGACAAAATCATAACTATTTCAAGTTTAGTGGCCGCTTATAGGATATTTTTTAGGTTTGCGTTGGCAATTTTAAACATAAAACTACCGTGAGACTCACTCATAGTGAAAAATAACGAATTACTCACGTTGTTTATACCGACGTTTATATTGTGTGGTGCCGGGTTAGAATAGCACCTCCCCCTTTCTTCCCGTGGGTGTCGTAAGAGTCGACTCTGGGAAAGGTTTAGTGTATTGTGGGCGATGGGCTAGCAACCTGTCACTGCAATATCACGTTTAACCATCTGGATACCCTGAAATTGCTAGATGTGGCACTGAATTCTTGAATTCATGTGCTCTGCCTACCCCTCTTGGGAATACAGGCGTGATGTATGTATGTATGTATGTTTATACCGAGATTAGCTCGACATGTTTCGGATCAATCCGTGATCCATCATCTGGAGCTACGCGCCACGGCAGCGGACAGGTAGTGCGCGTTTGTCCGCTGCCGTGGCGCGTAGCTCCAGATGATGGATCACGGATTGATCCGAAACATGTCGAGCTAATCTCGGTATAAACAACGTGAGTAATTCGTTATTTTTCACCATGTTTGCGTTGGCATTTGAAATAGTGACCAGTTGCTGGCCTGTCGCCCAAATACACCTTAACCTATTTCCTTAGTCGCTTCTTACGACACGGAAAAAATGGAGAGTTGTTATTCTAAACTGGCCAGTACACGGAAAACTAAAAATACCTTAAATCCTTACTAATATTATAAATCGGAAAGTGAGTTTGTTTGTTTATTTGTTTGTTCCGCTTTCACGCCGTAACTACTGAACCGATTGCTTTGAAATGTTGCAGACGTAAAGAAAGAAATCCGGATTAAATAATAATAGGATACTTTTTATCCCGGAAAAAATAGAACTTCCTGAGGGAATGTTCGCTTTATACCGCAATATAACCGAATTCCACGCAGGCGAAGCCGCGGGTGGGTGGCTAGTTTCTTTTATAAATGTGATTTACTTTAAAAATTAAGGTCGTAATAACGTTAAATAATTTTTCCTCCTATTGCGTCTTATAGGATTACCAACGTGATGAGATTTTATGCAACGTTGCCGCTTTTATTTCAGCACCAGCTTTTGGAAATTGCTTTTCATCCTGTGATAATAGTAATTTAGCAGGCGTGGAATAGATAATCTGACAAGGATTTTAAAATTTAAACTTTAGGTAAACGTCCCCGTGCTCGACACTGACCCAATACATGGCATTCGCAACCTTATGTCATAGTAAGACAGGTGACAGATGGGTGTCATCTACTGGGCGTTGAGGCGTCGAGCATTGGTACATTTACCTTACATACATCACGCCTGTATTCCCAAATGGGGTGGACTGAGGGGAGAATAGAATATCTCCATTTCTTCCGTGGGTGTCGTAAGAGGCGAAGGATAACCTTTGCCCGTTTGTCATAATAATAATATGGTGACACTTTAAGAATAATACATACATACATATTCTCACGCCTGTATTCCCAAGAGGGGTAGGCAGAGCACATGAATTCAAAAATCCAGTGAATAATACCTCTCCATTTAAAAATTTAAGAGGTAAGAGGCGACAAAGTAAACAGTAAAATTGAATTTTGTACATCCTTCAAGCTCGTCACAGACTACGCATATACGATAAAATTGTATCTGCGTATAAATGTCATATTTCCATAATGTCGGTGCCAACAGATACTTGACAGTAAATCTGCGCTGTGTGTGTCAACTCAAAGAATTGTATAGGGAACGATATTGACAGATATCTCTTCAGTAACTTATATCTTACCGTATCTGCTTAGTGTGTGACACGCTTAAGACTTTATTCGCATCTGCATTACTTGCCCAACACTTCTCAAGCCAAACCTAATAAAATCAGCCAAGCTCTCCCAATGCAAGCAAACTGCGATTGTGACTAGAATTTTAACTAGACTCCTGATTGAAATTCCCAGAGAAAGTAAAACTAAAAAAACTTACACGTTTTCTAGAACTACTCTATCTTAAGTATTCTCTTGAGTGCGATAAACTAAAGTGGGGATTACCATACCGAGGATAACCTTCTGTAAGGACGTTATGTAATTTTTCAGGACATTTTATTCACCTAAAACTTTTTTTTTGCCGTGTATCAGTGTGTGTGTTTTATTAATGCATACATCAGAAATAATATAATAGTGGTTAATTGCTGACCTATGCCTTAAATATACCCACAAACTTATATCGAAATAGATACCGCGAGTAGCATTTGTATGAAAACCAAGCGTGCCACTTTTTCTCTACCTACTGTAACGTCACATGAGCGCTTTAGTGATGGGAATTGACAGTCCGAGTGAAACCGATTCAAAGGTGACGCCGCCTTATTCAAGTTGTCCTGTCTCTAGGCAGTCTAAGTGGTACAAAACTAAATGAAATCGCGTCTTAAGAAGAGCATTGCTCTCCCTTTTGGCTTCCTTTTGGTATGCGAACTACACTAGAGTCATATATTTCGATATTAGTATGTGTTCCTTGAGTCACCTCTTACCACATCCACGTAAGAAATGGAGCGGTATTAACCTTAGTTTAATCTATTTTACAATTCACAAACTAAACTATCTATCTCGCGTTTTTATTCAATTTGAAACTAATTTTCTTGGCGAGAATGTGCTAGATTAAAGCAGTTTGAACCGCTCTAAACCGGTTAGCGCTCAAAGAAACTTGTAACACTGGCTGATTGCGTTTTAACAGCTTGAGCGAAAACTTACAAAGTTAAAAAAACTTAAAAAAAGACTAGCGTATGAATAAATTATTACAAGCCTTTGCATAATCTTAAAGTTTGAAAAAAAAAATTACTTTTGATATTAATTTTATGACCTTTAGAAGATCTTGGCAAAATATTTAATACACTAAGGTAAATGCACTACCAATGCTCGACACTGACCCAAATACACGGCACTTAACCTTATGTCATAGTGCAGACATGTGACAGATGGGTGTCGACTACTGGGCGTTGAGGCGTCGAGCATTGGTACATTTACCTTACTTCTCTAATTCTGCAACGAAAGCCATTCTCGCTCAAAGTGGTTAAATGAAAGTGAATGATTTAAATACTGTTTTACAAAGGAAAAAGGCAAAGCGTAGATTTTATTCATTCCTTTCGTTTTAACATCTAAGTCTCGTGAAAGAACTTTGTATAATTAATACCGTTGTACCGTTTGGGGTTCAAACCCAGGACTTCCACATTCAAAGTCTTCCTAACCACTAAGGACCCCCTGCAGACCACATAGTACTTTCTATTGGCCGATAATTTAAATGGGCTCTTAATCAGTAGTTGTACGCAAATGTGTGTAAGTGCACTGCGACGATTTGGTACGTTGGTACACTTCCATACTTCTGCGTACCTACTGATTAAAAATCCAACTAAACTATCGTTCGATGGAAAGTCTGTAGTTTGCGGAGACTCTAAGGCTCAATTCACACCAGAAGAGCGGCGAAGGGCGGCGTAGCGGAGCGCAGTTTCAGTGTCATGAGAATTTCAACTTTATTTTCATTACAATAAGAATTATTATCGCATGAGAAACTCTAACGATGCGCGCGGATGCCCGCGGATCCGCGGGAATTCCAGCGCATTCCATAAACAAAGCCGTGCGACTGCGCGAGCTGTCGCGGGAATCCTCGCGCATTCTCCACGGAGCGGGTCGCTGCGCTTCGCCGCCTTTCGCCGCTCTTCTGGTGTGAATTGAGCCTAAGGGCTCTCACACAAACCCTCGATGCCGTGCGATATGACGCCGCATCGCAGGAACTAACGATGTGTGCTGCTATACGATGTTTATCAGAATAGATCGTAGCAATCGCGTCTTTGAATGGGAGGTCCACTCCGCAGTTTAGTTACGCTCCGCCGGCGAGACCTCGTAGAAGGTCTAAGGCAAGCAAGTGAAGCTTCGTCACAGACTAAGCATATACGATAATATTTTATCTGCATATAAATGCCATTTTTCCATATGTCGGTGTCAACAGATACTTGACGGTAAATCTGCGCTGTGTGTGTTATATCATTGAATTGTATAGGGAACGATATTGACAGATATCTGTTCAGTTAAGTAACAAATATCTTACCGTATCTGCTTAGTGTGTGACACGCTTAACGGTAGAAAGAGATAGCATTTTTTTACACTTATAACATATTCGGTAATGGATGTTGATAACGCAATGTTCTATTTTGTGGTAGCGGTCTCGGGATTTTCATTTTGATTTTCCTAACAATTAAAAAAATATATACCTATACATAGCTACCTTCTACCTTTGATTCTTTAACGAACTGTGAAATTGCGGTCTATGAAGGGTAAAAGACGGAAGGATCAAAGCGATTAAGTTCTCGAAGTGATTTCGCCCATCTTGTACGGTTGTGCACATTCAGTCATGCTATAAAATCAATGTTATCATATTTATGACACTACAAGCAACACATTCACTGCCACCAACGCATATGCATTGAACATTAAACTACTGTGAGACTCATCTTGAAAAATACGGATGCACGAGCAATCGCGCGAATAGAGCGGTGGCGAGTAATGCGCGTTTGGCAGCAGCCGCGGCGGATCCTAGATGAAGGACTACGAATACTTTTAAAACTTATACTTTGTTCTGTTTAAGACTAGACCGTTAAAAGTCTATTTGTTTAGCTTTTAAATTATCATAAAACTTGGTAAGACAAAATCGCTGTAATATAATCTAGATCTAGCCTAGATTGATATTGATGGCTCCATCTGGCAGAGCTGTAACGACCAGCCTCTGTTTGATAAATAACTTTAGTTAATTCAATTGTGACGAAAAATCTCCGAGGTCTGGATATAAGTGCAGAAAACTTAGTAAGAATAAGATAATGTCATATCTTTGGACCATTTACACTAATCACCCAGTCCCAAATTAGGCAGTTTAATGCCTGTGCTATGGGTCTAGACAACGGATGATCGGATGTGGCCTGGAATTGATCGTAAATATTTTAAACAGTGGTCCGAAAACCAACGTGGTGTCTCCCGTAAGAAGTTGCCTGGAATTTTGATGTAAAAAAAAAACTGGAAATTGTTGCCTAGTCTTTTGTACTCCAGCACTTAGTCAACCGCGTAGCATCACAATGTCGAACAGTTGCAGGTGCGTACGCGCCGACTAAGGGTCTCCCCAAACCAGTCAACGCCTTTTTGGCAAAATGAGGGTAGAAAAAGCTTTATGGCAACGCAATAAAGGCGAACAAGACGTGAATTGGCTCGCCCATTCTCGGTCGAACGAGCCGAGCCGATCGACGTCTTGTTCGCCCTTATTGCGTTGACATAAAGCTTTTTCTACCCGCATTTTGCCGAAAAGGCGTCGACTAATGTGGGGAGACCCTTACATAGGGACATGCGTACGGGACGTAAGCTAGGTGTAACACGGCGCGTTGACCTAAAAAGCGATGAAGCATTTGTCTCCCACAAGTTCAATAGCGAAATTTTTCTAAAAACTCGATACCACATAGAAAATACAACTACATACATCCGTACCAATATATAAATGTGAAAGTGTGTTTGTTTGTTTGTTTGTTTGTCCATCTTTCACGGCTAAACGGAGCGATGGATTGACGTGATTTTTTAGGTAGAGATAGTTTAGGGCATGGAGAGTGACATAGGCTACATTTTGTTTCTTCAAAACCTCACATTTCCCTAAAGTGAGGAGTGGAAGTTTTCAATGTAGAAAGCTATAAAATTGGTATGTGTGCTATCTCTTCTGTGATACCCCGAATTTAACGCGAGCGGAGATGCGGGCAAAAGCTGAAGTAGCTTAGTAGGACCTTAAGTAAAAAGATGGACCGTAAAATTCATGGTAGTGCACAAGCGCCCTAAGGTAGATGTAACACGGCGCATCGACCTGAAAAGCGATGAGCGATGAAGCATTTGTCTCATACAAGGTCAACAGTGAACATTTTCTAAAAACTCGACGCCACATAGGAAATACAACCAACATACAAAATAACGAAACGTATAGGCATGGAACCTTAAAAACGGGAGACGAAATACGAAAATGTTATCTTCCATTAGTCATTGTATTGATTATAATCAAGACAATGTTAAATGTAATCGCTAGTGAGATGTATTGCGACCTTTACACCATTTTCTAAATGTCACAGCATGAATATGCATTATTGAAATACCTTATTAAGCATTCCGTCCGGTAATGGTTTGACATAAATTATATACGAGGCGAATTCAATGATCATTTGATTCAGACGTAGTAGTTAGGGGAAAATTGAATTCTATGTCAATTAATTTGTTAAATGGGTTAAATGATTGTGCATGGTGTTTAACCATGGGTTAAGCAAATGGAACAGTTATCGCGTGGTTTAATGCTTGTGGAACATTTGGTACAATTTGCTACCTATTAAAATGTACTCGTATTATATTTATTTGTAGGTAGCTTGTTTTTATCACTTTATTTACTTTATAATGCCTGTGTCGTGTCAGGATAGAATAACACCTCTATTTCTTCCGTAGATGTCGTAAAAGGCGACTAAGGGTCTCCCCACATTAGTCGACGCCTTTTCGGCAAAATGCTTTCGGCAAAAAATTTTTTCGGCAAAAAATTTTGTCGAAAAGGCGTCGACTGGTTTGGTGAGACCCTAAGGTTTAAGTATGCTTAAGGAATGTAACCGTTTTATTCCTGGTTAGTTTCCTGTTTGGTGTCGGGGTGGAACATTACTTCTCCATTTTATCCGTGGATGTCTAAGGTGACTAAGGAACTAGATTTAGGTATGTTTTAGATGACAGGCTAGCCTGTCGCTATTATACTACCTCTTCCATCTGTTTTCAAACCTAAATCATGCTAGAAGTGGCTGCGAAGCGTGAAAAAGTCATAAGTTTGTCTGTCACATTTTGTGCGCTCAGCTTACCCCATTCGGGAACATAGGCGTGATTGTATGTATGTACAAAATGTACCATTTTATAAAATGCCCCAAACGATCCGTAGAATCGGCCCCGCGATATCAAGAACACTCGCCCGCAATCCGTCCAATAGCCTAAAGGTAAAACAATTACCAGGCCTCCGTTCAATTGTATTTAGGACGTCCCCGGGGACTGTGGTCATAAATAAATCAGCCCGGAATCGCAGGACGTATTTGTGGTTAGTACCATCATTTTGTATGGAAAGTTCTGGTACCGGGGATGGGTACAGTAGGAGGGATATTGTTAATGGACGGGTTATCTACTTAAGGGTGTTGTTGGCTTATACAATGCTAGTGGTTGCCCGAGCTTTGTCTGCGTAGAATGTACCATCGCGAACAGGGATTGTTGAGCCACATGTTTGTAACTTGGTCGTGTAATACTAATCCAATAGCTGACATCTAGTCAGTCACATCGGTCATTGATTACACGTCTAAATTGCATACAGTGGCAATTAACTATTGTCAAAAAAAAAGTTGAACAAAAACACACTTTTTAAACTGATATGAAACACGGGTCTCAACGCGATATGATTATTTACCTTTATTACTCCGACGTTTAGACACGGGTTGCACCGGCCGTGGTCTTTTGGCCCATTCCGTATACAGAAAACCCACGCACACTGACAGGTACTTGCAAGCTTCTTCCCATCATCATCCGAGGCACCTGCAATCCGTGGTCACGTCCCTGGTAAACAGGGCTCGTGACTTATGTGACCCTGAACACATAGACGAGGAGTTGGCCCATGTTC
>BHDV01001223.1:521830-542208 GCA_005406045.1 Adoxophyes honmai
CGAAGTGAGTATGTGGATGGCGCTTTACATTTGACACTTCATGCATGAGTGTATCCGAACGAAGAAAAATTTAAGTTTTTTTTAAGTTACGTCTTCATTTTATTTTCTCTTTTTAAAATAACATTTTGAATAATCTCACGTGAGATTTGGGGGGTGCGGGAGGGGGTTGAATAAAATCTCGAAAATCTCACCAAGGGGTGGGAGGGTCAGAAAATTGAAAAAAACACCTCACGTAATTTATGGATGGAGGAAATAAATAGGGTCAGGTACGCTTTAGGTGACAGGCTAGCTACCTGTCACTATTATACAACCTCTGTCATCTGTTTTCAAAATTGTGCTAGAAGTGGCTGTGAAGCGTGAAACGCCTAGTCATAATCATGGGTGTATCTATGTCACGTTTCGTGTGTTCTGCCTACCCTATCTGGAAACAGGCGTAATTGTATGTATGTGTGTATGAATTTGTCCGATGTTCTGTGGAACTCGTGTCGACATTATGTTGATCATTGTTGTTGCTAGTGTGGTGTTGTGTTTAGAATAACACCTCTCTCTATTTATTCTGTGGACATAGTCAGAGGAGACTAAGGAAAAGAGAATTGAGGTATATTTAACGCGTCAGGCTAGCAACCTGCCGCTATTATACCTTTTTAATATTTTAAAACCTAAAAATATGCCGAAAGTGACTGCAAAACGTGGAATAGATAGTTTTGACGACGTAGCGTTTCGTGTGCTCTGCCTATTCCATTTGAGGATTGCGTTATATGTATGTATGTTCGAATAATGAATGACATAATAATCTATACTAACATTATAAAGCTGAAGAGTTTGTTTGTTTGTTTCTTTGTTTGTTTGAACGCGCTAATCTCAGGAACTACTGGTTCGATTTGAAAAATTATTTTTGTGTTGGATATATTATTTATCGGGGAAGGCTTTAGGCTATATAACATTATGCTGTGACCAATAGGACCGAAGAAATAGTGGAAAATGTGGGAAAAAACGGGGGAAAAATTTCACTATTCTACGCGGACGGAGTCGCGGGCACAGCTAGTATTTGATATTCATAGCAATACGCGGAAATAACATGTGGGAATTCTACGTCATACTGTACATAATAGTCTTCACTATAATAAGTACTTTAATATCATATTACGTATTACGTTATCGAAAAGGTCAATGAAACTGATAATATCGAATATTAAGCGAATAAGCATCAGTATACAAAATAATCTCGAGAGGAACGAAACTTAATGTTACGTAATATTACGAGTATTATGCTTAAAATGCAGAAATAAATAAAGACAAAACAAAATAGAACATTTTCAAATAGTAAAAATAAAAATAGATACAAGAACGATGGAAGTTAATACGTTTTATATATTTTTGATAGTACTTTTTGTAAGTAGTATAAAAGCTAATAGTGATGAAGATTATGTCGATTCAGTTATAAATTTACTGTTGAATGGTAAAAGTTTTGAGGTTATGCAGTCTGAAGAAAATGATAAAGGTATTGGTGGAAGCGGTGTGTTGTTTAGAACTATTGAGAACTTATTATTATAGAGCTAGAGAGAGATTAGAAGTTCTTCCGCTTCTTGTACACTAAAATGTATTATACCCTATTTTACTACCTCTTCCACCTGTATTAGAACCTAAAATTATGCTATGGTTGAGACTTATAGGTACTTAAAAAGGTAAACAAACAAAGCCAACATGACAAAGTCAAAAATCAACTAAGGTAGGTATGTGTTGCTACATGAAATACGACACTTTCTATTTTAGTCGCATTAGATTCACCTTGTCCAAAGTATCGTATTTTAATGTAGCAACACATACTATACGTGATTTTTAACTTTGTCGGGTTTGTTCATCTTTTTTCAAGTCTCAACCAGAAGTGGCTGCGAAGCGTGAAATTGTCATAATCATGGTTTTGTATATGTCGCGTTTTGCTCTGCCTTCCATTCGGGAGCATAGGCGTGATTGTATGATTGATGGTGATTTCAATGTTCTCAGAAGAAGAGCTACTACTCATCGGAGGCATTTGGAAGTGCGGGAACTGCGCAGGAGTCGACGACTCGATGCTGGTCTACAGCGAGGTCAACGAACTCGATGCTGACGTCATTGACAGTGTTGACGTTCAGGTAATTTTTGTTCTAGCTTTTGCCCGCGATTTTGACGGAGAAAAAAATGTTACACTATATTTATGTTACCCTGATAGGTATGTGAGCTGTAGTTACGATTATAAATCTAATATGACAATTAAGTGCATAAGGAGATGCATTCATACACGAGTGTGATTTAGTCAAATAAGCTAAACGGTGAATATAATGTAAAAAATACTCGAATAAAGAAACCTAACGGAATATACCCACGTTTTTATATCGTAAATAGCTCGACATGTTGCGGGCCGATTCGTGACCCATTATAAAGAGCTACGCGCTACGATTGCGCGTGTTTCAGCCATCGTAGCCCGACGTTTCCGACGATTGGTCACGAATTGGCCCGAAACATGTCGAGCTAATCTCGATTATAAAGACGCGAGATTCTCACGGTAGTGTTTTGTTTATTTTTTGTTTTTGTTTGCAGATAAGCCTGTCCATCCCCTTCATGCAGTGCATTGCTGTGGTGGGGGAAGAGGCGGGTTTGGTGCGGCGTGTGACTGGCGCCTGCGCAGGCCCCAGCGTCACCCTGAGCGTTAAGGCTGCTTCGCACTTCACCGTCAACGTTTACGCTCACTAACGTTTTACAACGTCAAAATAAAAATACATACGCTGTAAAATACCTCAGTGTGGTAATTCATTGGGCTACACCTAATCCTTAAGTTTTCTTGTAGGATTAAAAAAGCTACAAAATTAAAAAAAAGTCGAGTGTTCCGTACAAACTTACCAGAATATTGGAGCTCAAAAATTTTCGGTACATAATCTAATGGGTACTAAAAAATACGATTTGCTACATCGGTATAGCTGATAATAGACGTGATATTGCTAAAGGTCATTTTGATCCTCGAGTATCACATTTTAAGTTTGAAAAGTTAGTTTTTCGCTCCATTTATTCTCACAAAGTAGAGATAAAAAAAAAAAATTGCTAGGTACTTCCGCCCATCAGCTTCCCGTTATTTAATTATTTAAATGAAATTACTATCAAGCGCCGAAAACCATCGATTTCCCAAAATCAATCTAACCCAAAACACCTATTAAGAAAAATGTAAATTCAGAGGACATTCCATTACGTTTTTAAATAAAACTATCACCCTTAACTCGAAAGGTTAAGATACAATTTGGCAGGAAAATTCAGTGCCTAATTTTAAACGGCTTGGGTTCCGTCAGGTGCAGGGTATAAAATTAGGGACCAGATTAGGGTCTGTGTATATTATGGTACTGCTTTGATTATAATAAAATATTCAGAGGGACCTCGATAGTTTTTGGGAAACTACGGTGTGTCCATTTGATTGTGGAGTTCGATGCGGTTTAGAGAAATTACGTGGTAAGTCGGCTATTTTATAGACAGTTGTTCGTTTGTTTTTAATCTCATTTTAAATAAAAAAAAAAACAAGTTTTTCATAAGAATTTTCCATTTTTCGACCACCATGCTAAGTAGGTATATGGAAAATATGGAAATTTTATTTTAAGCCTCGCAGTCGCTTCTAGGATAATTTAAAAATAGATGAAAGATGTAGTAAATTAGTGACAGATTGCTAGCCTGTCTTCTAAACCTATTATTTCCTTAATCACCTCTACGACATCCACGGAAGTAATGGAGAAGTGTTATTCTATCCCGAATATTCGTACTCAATGTATAAGGAAGATTCACATTTAAATATTTTTTTAAACAATTCACGAGCGGAAGCGGGCTTGTAATGTGTCCTAGACTTTCAAAAAGCTCTTTCGGCTCTCATCTGGAGCTTCTTTGACGGTATTTTACAGTTCAGCTATAAAAGTAAATTCAGCTAACGGCTCCTCAAGATATTGCAGTCTAGAGCCTTGCTTAAATTAGACTCATTTAAAAAAATAGCTTTTATCGAGGTACATAGGTACATACGTACAATTTATGCCTGTATTTAATTTTAGGTTTGAAGAGAAGTGGAAGACTATAATGGTGATCAGTTGCTAGAATAAAATTAACTGCGTCTAAAATTATATCGAAAACTAAATAAAAAATCTACCACATCGCACCAACATGTAGTGCCAAGAAAGCTGCCAGCATTGCCACGTTTTGCGGCAATGCTGATTCACTTCGCCATCCCTATGGTCACGGGAGGCCTCTTTGAGGCGCGCCGAAAGCTCTTTAAATATGCGGCACGCTTCAGGTCCCCAAAGCCCCAGCGTTTCGACTCTAAACGCCTCAAACAAATAATTGCAACCGATGGAGCTAAATTGTCGGCGTTTGTAGTCTACATACCTACAGTGGCTTTGTTGAAACAGGTCAGCTTATAAAATTCCGACTTCAAATACCCCATCAACCTAGACAATACCATTGACTACAAAATCCCAGGTTACAGCTCACGCTATAATCTGCCTCGGACACTAAAATGCGTGCAAGCACTAGTTTAAATCTAGATTTTACGTTCTAGTTTTACGAGCTGATATTTATGCCGCTATCGAAGGTACAAAGTTGACGCCTGCACCGGCACTGAAAAATACATTTTACCGTTATTTTAACGGTACGCCAATGTGTCATAGTTTCCTGTACGAAAAGTACTTATATTTAACACGTAAGTAGCTTAAGTTTGAAGCAACAAACTAGAAGGAGATTGTCTTCAAAATAATGAGGAAAATGGGTTTTCTAGTGAAGAAAAACGTGGTGGGAAACTTGCACAAAACAGCGAAGTTGAATTTTATGTGTGAAGTTCCAAATCAGCAATGGACGGCATCGGTCAGCATCGATCGAAGTAGATCGATTTTTCTGATACTTTTATTGATCGAAAGATACCGGTCGACTAACCAATTGAATGATTGTCGGTCGATAACACCGATCGACACTGATCGAGTAACCCTGGCTATAATCCATTCTACTAAGTATTTCATTCTACCATCGAGCCATGCCGTCGATCGACAATCGATCAATTGGTCTGGCAGAAACTATCGAACGACGTCGATTATTCCATTACGTGAGAACTAGTGCCTAGCCTAGCAGTGGAATACTATCGATCCATTTTCCTAACCCACTATAGAACCTTTTTACACTAAACGTCATAGTAACATTCCATTGCGCGACAAAGGAAATCTTTATTGCGTTTACAGTGACAACGTTCTACTGTACCAATTATGATGTATGTGACTGCGTGTAAAGGGACGTAAGAGATGTATGAAAGAGACGAAATAAGAGCAAGGGGGAAAAATAAGAAAGACAGGAGTGAGGTGGATTGTTTTTTATTTAAGATGGCGGTTGGTTTGTAACGACAAAATGATTAAAAGTGATTGGAAACGAAGAAAAGTCTTATTACCTATTTAATATCCTGATTCTATGTATGCTAGTGAAAAGCAAAATTCGGAATTTCCTTTGGATCTCCATTAAAAATAGTGCAGACAGTTCAAACTCGTCTTTTCTCCTAGTTTAGTGTTACGTACAAAACCCTGAGACAAAGGATATTTCCACTCCATTTGCACATGTAATAGGGCTGTAAAAGGCCGCGGCGTGGCCGCAATGTGACAATAATAGACCCTGTCACGGCCCATGAGTTTTTATGAACACCCTGTGTCTACAATCTTGCGTATACGGCTTCTAAATGATCACTCCTTAGTTAGGTCATTTTTAAAAGCCGTGTTTTGTTTTCATCGCTGCGGATTGTCATATGTTTTACAGCTGAAGAAACAAAATAAATTAGTGTAGCTTCTTCTAGCGTCACCTGTCGTCGATTAGTTGAACTTCTACAAACGTCACCTATATTTATCATCAACAGTCAAAGTGTTTCAAATCGCGCGGAAAGAGATTTGAAGTTTAGTTGCATAAATACAACTTTACTATTGTACAGTTAAGGTATCTGAATGCTTAGCAGGTTGACCGCCTTCATGACTTGTTTGCATTATAGGACAAATTTCACCATGAAGTTCAATATTGAGTATTTATGTCATGCAACTGGCTGGAAATAATAATAAGGCCAATTTTAGAAGTATCTCAACCTGCTATACATCCAATTTCCCTGACTGTACGTACCTACCTAAAGGTTTTAAACATAAAAAATAAAATATTCATATTTTCGTATCTCATATCGCGGCTACGATAATTTGCTTAAATGCCACGATATTTGTCCCCCCTTTCGAGGCAGTTCTTTATGTCACTCTAATAAAAATACGCATAAACTGCGAGAAAGTATTATTACCAAGTATGATGAGTAACGAAATACCAAGGACGTCAAAAGTTCGTTCTTTGAAATGGCAAAGCGACTACGTGGGTAAATAGTGGTTGCTTTCAGTTAAATCTATCTATACATACATACATCATACATACATATATATACATAAATACATCATGCAAATGGGGTACACAGAACATACGAAATGTTACACAGTCAAAATAATGACTATCTCACGTCTCATAGCCACTTTTAGCATATTTATAGGTTTTAAGTATGTTATATACAATAGGTACAATATTGACAGGCTGCTAGCCTGACGCCTAAAATATAACTCA
Organism: Adoxophyes honmai; assembly: GCA_005406045.1. Classification (NCBI taxonomy): domain Eukaryota; kingdom Metazoa; phylum Arthropoda; class Insecta; order Lepidoptera; family Tortricidae; genus Adoxophyes; species Adoxophyes honmai. The sequence continues at coordinate 528,452 of BHDV01001223.1, forward strand.
ACTTTTACTTTAATAGTCACTTCGCTTCTTATGACAGGCATTAAAAAAATGAAGAGGAGTTATTTTTGCAAGTTATGACATTTCTAAAGATGTTACCGTTTTGTCAGCAAATTCAAACACCCAATTAGAGTTATCCTTTAACTTGTTTTATGTAATGTTTATGTGCACTAAAGAGTGATACAACACAAGGCAATACAATACAATTAGAAACTTCGCAGTGTTCGAATAAATACGAACAGCCAATCAGAAAGCTAATTATCGCTTATGCTAATGGTTCTCAACACAAACAACAGATGTCACGCATGCCCGCAAACCAGCGGTGCAGTGGAACGACTAGTTGGGATTGTTAAGGTCTGTTTGAGCTAGTGAATGTGGTTATTCCTTTATTTTTACCAAATTCACAAATTGGAACAATATTCTTAGGCAAATAGTATCTAATGCTGTAATGTTTTAAGTCAGTATTACATTTAGATATAGCACTTCACTGTCTTGTGTGGTGCCAGACTTTGAAATAACACCTCATCATTTTTTCCATGGACGGATGTCACTATAATAATTATGCTAGAAGTAGCTACGAAACGTGAAATAGTCGTGGTTGTGTCCATGTGAAAGCGTTTTATATGCTTTGTCTAAGGTAACGCCTTCAGTTATGGACACTTCATTCTTAATTTAAAAGTCATACACACACAAACATCCTCATGCCCGTATTCACAAGAGGGATAGGCAGAGCACATGATTTCAAAAATCCAGTGCCACGTTTAGCTAATTTCAGGGTAAAACATGATATTGTAGTGACAGGTTGCTAGCCCATCGCCTAAAATACACTAACCCTTTCCCAGAGTCGCCTCTTACGGCACCCACGGGTAAAAAGGGGGAGATGCTATTCTAACCCGGCACCACACGGGTCTAAAAATCATAAAGATTGTAAATTGAGTCTGTTAAAATAAATGACTATTACTTATTTGGTACCTATTAATATCACGTTTAATCATCTGGTTACCCTGAATTTGCTAGACGTGGCACTGGATTTTTGAATCCATGTGCTCTGCCTACCCCTCATGGGAATACAGGCGTGAGTATATGTATGTATGTATGTATTAAATAAGAGTCATTGGCCATTACTGGTGTCACCTTACCCCATTTGGTAATACAGGTCAAAATTACCCCCACTCCTTAAAACCTTGCCAAATTTAAAGCCGGGACTATATTTAGTCTCATTTAATACCTAAACAGTGCTATCACCCCCTTATTTCAAACATTGAAAACCCACGTCCAATCACTTTGCGCACAATGCTCTGCGAACGTCACCAACACTGACACTATGAAGCTACCCTATTCAACATCACCCTGTTGAATTCCAAATCGACTCTTGCATCTTGCTTTTACACGTTTATATAGACAAGTGAATGTGAGACGCAAGATCAGGAGCTTGCTAGTTGTCTACTAGTCATGCACGGATCGAACGTCTCTCTATTGGATTCGATTCGATACGGTTTCGTCTGATTTAAGTGCTTTCGACTTCCCAAGAGTTTCGAGAGTTTTATCCACAGACTTATATCGAAATAGATACCGCGAGTTCCTGCATTTGTACGAAAACCAAGCGTGTCACTTTTTCTCTACCTACTGTAACGTCACATGAGCGGTTTAGTGATGGAAATTGACAGTCCAAGTGAAACCGATTCAAAGGTGACCCCGCCTTATTCAGGTTTTCCTGTCTCTACGCAGTTAGACCTAATCTAAGTGGTACAAAACTAAATAAAATCGCGTCAAAGGAAGAGCATTGCTCTCCCTTTTTGCTCACTTTTGGCACGCGAAGTACGTACACTTGAGTCATCTATTTCGATATAGGTCTGTGGTTTTATCCACATGTATTTGGGTCGTGCTCAAAATTTATGGACAAAATAGAACTAGAGTTTGGCAAATGAATAACGAGAATGGAAATGTCGGGGAATTTTGAAATCTTAGTATTACAACATTGATTTGTTGACAAACTTTAAGCCATCCGCACTCCATGCATCTTGAATGAAGAGCAAATACCTACTACCAACTTACAAAATGTTGAAATAACCTCAAGAAATTAAAATGTCTGTGGTAACAATTTGCCTTGTATGTATAATTTATTATAATTTTGTGTCAAAGTTATGCAAAGTATGTCTAAACTAAGTGAAAAAAGCTAATTGATACTTATGACATTGATCATTGTAGTTGCCATATAAAAAGTTTTATTTTCATACTTGTCAATCCAGGTTACAAGGTGTGATATTCACTATTTGGTAACGTAGTTTCAAATAGTTTTACCAAGATAAAGTGAAATTTTAGCTAATCATAAAACCACTATTTAACGGCCCATAAAGTTCTAGTTCTAGAATAATTCAGCATAAGTAATAAATCAACCAGAATCATTAATTTCAGCGTTCAGAAAACTTTATGAAAGCCTTAATTAGGAAAATGGATTTGGCTGTAGTATTTATATCAGCCTATAGCAGTTTTCAATTTAACTCACAGTTGAAATATCTAAATAGGTAAACTAACTCTCAGATACTAATGTTCAGTCAGACATAGAGGATAGAACCTATAGAGAAACAATGTTCGCAACCCCGGTCCGCAAATAGTTTGTTGATTTCAATTTTCAACATACTAAACGTCACCGTCACTGTCACAGAAACTGTACAGAGCCAATAACCGTAGAGAAAAAGGCACTAGCGTTACGCGCGATCTTGGACCGGCCAATAAGAGCACAGCGATCACTTCAATTGTTTTGCGGAATAATTTCCGAACAACCAAGATGACATTAGTACTCTATAGGTTCTATCCTCAATGTGTTCAGATAATTGAATTGTATTGTATTGTATGACTCGTTATTGCACATAAAACAGTTACATAACACAAGTTATGTACAGGATAACAGCTTAACAGCAAAGGCGAACTTATCCCCGTGGGGATCTCTGCCAGTTAACCTTCGGTGATTGACAGGATAATAGGGACGAGTAGACATACAAGGAAAAAAAAAGAAAAGCTAAGGAGATAAAACCAAAAATAACTTTAAGTAAATTTCAGATTATTACAAACAAAACAAAAACATTTAAAATTATATACAACTAACTTAAAAACTAAACTTAAATCTAAAATATGTTTAAAAATGGGCACCCCGAGGCATGGTTCCAAAGACGCTGGCAGCGTTTCCTCGCTGTATCGCAATGCTGATGCGTTGAGCGAGGAAGCTGCCAGCTCTTCGGTCTCCGGTTGCATCAACCAGCCGCTTGGAGAGCTCTTTCATTAAGTTGGTGGCGCTGGGACCCCACGGACCTAAGCTATAAGTCTAATGATATAATGGTATAAGACTAAGATAATGACGTAAGTCATGATCATGAAACAATTGTGGCTTACCGTACATGAATCACGACTGTATTCCTAAATGTGGTATGCAAAACACACGGAGCACTACATAAACAAAACCGCAAGATATTTTTCTGAAAGACTTAACAACTTACCAACTTTATTAGAACGGTTTAACCAGGCGGTTGTAGCGGCATCTCTCTCTTACTTGGACTTTTGGCAATATCCTTGCGGGTTCGGGATATAATAACACCTCTCCATTTCTTCCGTGGATGTCGTAAAAGGCGACTAAGGACATAGGTTTGGGTATGCTTTAGGCGGATTAGGCGACAGGCTAGCAACCTGTCACTATTCTACTTCTTCCATCTTTGCAAACCTAAAACAATGCTAGAAGTGGCTGCAAAGCGTGATATAGTCATAATCATGGTTTTGTCTATGTCACGTTTCGTGTGCTCTGCCGACTCCATTTGGGAACACAGGCGTGATTGTATGTATGTAATTTTGGCAATAGTGCTCTTCCTGTCACTTTCAATGAGTGAGTTATGTTATGTTAGGACTTGAGAGGCCTTCAGGCATCTATCTAGACCTTAGTTCAGTTAACTAAGTTTCCTCGTACCATGTTAATTGCACTACAAGGAGCCATTAGAGATCAAAGGTTTGGCTCCGTAAACTGTTATGTGTCTACCATGGAAGTATTCCTGAGTGGAAATGGCACAAGTCAACTCTGGTTAGGGAAACGGTGTTTCCATAACTTTAAGATTGCAATTGAACTAACTGGTGATGTGGAAAAAAGACATTACAAAATTTATGCGTTTTTTTTTGCAATTTGAAAAAGATATTGGTTTTTCATTTTCAGAATTACGGGCGGTCCCGTACAAACAGGAAAAGAACAATTTTTAATACAAATTTTAGGAACACATTCCGTGACTTAAGTTTAGTGTTAGTGTAAGAAAAAAAAGGAGTTTTTAACTACATACACACATCACACCTGACTATTTTAGGCACGGTTAGTTTTAGCATAATTTTGGGTTTTAAAAAAGATGGAAGAAGTTTAATAGCGACAAGGTCACTAGCTTGTTGCCTAAAGCGTACCTTAGTCACCTCTGACGACATCGACGGAAGAAATGACGAGCTGTTATTGTAACCAAACACCATAAAGGCTAAACAGTGGTTTAACAATGTCGCTAGAAAAAATATCCATATTCGTCCGTCTGTTTGTCCTAGCCGTAGATATAATTTGAATGTATCATTTACACACACAAAAACAAAGTGGTTAAGATTATAACACTACAAGTTTCTAAGGAGGTTTAAAACAGCATTAAAAGACCTCAAAACAGCCCTTGTAACGCCCCATTATGTCTCAACACCCCTTAATTGGTGGCAGGCATAAAAGCTTCATATCTTTCTCCGTAATCGCCTTCTTTGAGTAAATGCAAGAATTTCGAGTGCTCGGAACGATTGTGAACGAAATTGAGATGAATTTATTTATTGGCTCGCTGAAGCTTTTTGGATAATTTAAACATTTTAAGGGTCTCTTGGGTGAGGACGTTTTGAACTTTTTATTTAGGATATTAAACAGTTTGTTTTATAGTTACGTGTACTAAATTTCTTACGGCTTTTTTCTTGGCAATCGTGGTGTTATCAAAACGCTGATACTCTTGAAAAATATGTGTCAAGTATCCCTTAAGGCCTTTTGACATAAGTAAATCAATTTTTGATTTTATTTTGATTCAATGCATCTTCTAATACAAAAAAAAACATGTGGTGTCGGGCTCTCAGAGTAACACATTTCTTCCATGGATGCCGTAAGGCTGAATTCACACCAGAAGAGCGGCGAAAGGCGGCGAAGCGCAACGACCCGCTCGGTAGAGAAGGCGCGAGGATTCCCGCGACTGCTCGAGAAGTCACTGGAATGCGCGGGAAGTCCAAGATCTCTGGGCGGGATATTGCCAGCGGCCGCTCGAGACTGCTCGAGCATCCTCGGGCATTCCCGCGACGTCTCGCGCAGTTGCACGGCTTCGTTTATGGAATTGGCCGGGATTCCCGCGGATTCGGGGGCATCCGCGCGCCTCGTTTGGAGTTTCTCATGCGATAATAAATCTTATTGTAATGAGAATAAAGTTGAAATACTCATGACACTGAAACTGCGCCCCGCTTCGCCGCCCTTCGCCGCTCTTCTGGTGTGAATTAAGCCTAATATGCGACCCGTGTGGTGCCGGGTTAGAATAGCGCCTCCCCCTTTCTTCCCGTGGGTGTCGTAAGAGCCGACTCTGGGAAAGGGTTAGTGTATTGTGGGCGATGGGCTAGCAACCTGTCACTGCAATATCACGTTTAACCATCTGGTTACCCTGAAATTGCTAGACGTGGCACTGGATTTTTGAATTCATGTGCTCTGCCTACCCCTCTTGGGAATACAGGCGTGAGAATATGTATGTATGTATGTATGCGACAAAAGAAATAGGTTAAGGCAGGGATTCCCAAACTGTGCGCCGCGGCGCCCTGGTGCGCCGCAGAAAGTATTGAGGGGTGCCGCCGTGACTCGATTCTTTATCATTATCCGAAACTACATATTTTCATTTTTACACATAGGCACATATTTTCATTTTTATCTCGACCTAAATACCACCATTATCTGAGCCTATTTGTACTGTATCTTTTTCAACTACACAGGATAGGGTGCCGTGACAAAATTGTAAACTCGTAGGTGCGCCGCAGGCTGAAAAAGATTGGGAACCTCTGGGTTAAGGTATACTTTTAAAATTATGCTACAATTGGCTATAAAACTGGAAACAGTCATGATTTTGACTATGTTACGGTTCGTGAGCTCTGCTTGACCCAATTGGGAACAGGCGTGATGTATGTATGTTAAATGAAAACAATAAGGATGAATTGAGGAAGTTAACTTTTGTCATTTCACGGATATTATACTTTGTAGCAAAAATATGGTACTGAAAGATGAAATTGTAGACACTTTGTTGTTCTGTCTGTGGATCGCACTGCATCAAGTTTAAAGCATTTTTTAATGTGTGTCTTTAAACCTCAACTTATCTAACTTCTTCTTTGACCTTATTCTCTTAAATAGCTTTGTTTTTATTCGATCAGGAAATTTAATTTTCGTTTGGTTTAATTCAAAAGGAAATGAAGTTAACCAATTTCCCATTGATTCGATTTCTACTAATGACAATTATTGCGTATTCTAATCTAAATCATAAAATATCGAAGAAATAAAACATGATAGAATTCCCACTTTATATTTTCTTCGCTTTATTGACGCGAGAAAATACTGAATCGAAATAAAATCCAAGTTACGCTTTCTTCTAGGCCCGTTTTAGACATTAAAAGACTTGTCCAAAAGTAGTGACATTAGTTTTCGCTACAATACACTTCGGTGGACACAAAAAGGTGAAGATGTTGTAAAATAATTACATACGACTATTATCCCCTCCAGTGGGCAGACAGACTCGGTGTGCGAAGTGACAGGGGACTGTTAGGCCGAGTAAATAAATAAGAAATTCTCTTAATAAAAGTTTCTTGCTAAGGCTCCAAATGGACTGACAGCGGTAGCGAGACGCCGTCGTAGCGAAATCGGTTGTATTATTTGAAACTAGCTTTCCGCCCGCGGCTTCGCCCGCGTGGAACTCGGTTATACAGCGTTATAAAGCACAACTATAAGAAAACTTCTCGTTTCAAACGACACACAGCGCCATCGATCTATCATCTATCGATCGGTCATCGATCGATATCGATCTATCATCGATCGATATCTATCTATCAAGCAAACTATATTTTTGTGTTCCCTCGGGAACATCAATTTTTCCGGGATAAAAAGTAGCATATTATTTAATCCGGACTACTATCTTTACGTCTGCAAAATTTCAAAGCAATCGGTTCAGTAGTTACGGCGTGAAAGCGGAACAAACAAACAAACAAACAAACAAACTCACTTTCTGACTTATAATATTAGTAAGGATTAAACGAATGAGCGCACTTGTCCCACCGGCCGAGAAACAAGCATTTCGTTCGTACTATCTTGCCACTGCACCTCGCCGCTCCGCTTCGAGCTTAACTGGTGTTTTGTATTGGTGTACGGTATAGAAAAATAGCTCATCGCTACACCCTAAGTTTATACATATACAGGGTGGCCGAAAATTGGCCGTATACATTTTAACCAGGGGTCGGTTATTGCGCAAGAAAATTCTCAGTTTAGGTACTCGGCTATATCTTGTGAAAGGTCTACGGCAAGGAGAGCATCTAGTGTATTGAAAACGATGATGGACTCGATAACGATTTCGTTTGCGAATTAACGCGGAGTTCTATGGAGACGTGTCGACCGCGGCAGTTGTGCAAACGTTCCGCTGGCGGCGCTGACAGCTTCCATATAATTTTGCGATAACTCGCTAACGAAATCGTTATCTTTTCCATTATCGTTTTCAATACACTAGACGCTCAGGTATCGGTAGAAAGAGGTAGCAATATTACAAAGTTGACGAACATGTCCGAGAGTTCAAAAATGCCACGAGATATCCCAGCCTCTGGTCATCATTAGTGGTTATTCCTTATTTTATTTATTTAAAGTAAACAGCGCCAGTAAATACAAGCGGCTGCAGCCATAGTAAACATGGCCGCCGGATATGACCGCGGCGGAAGTCGATAGCGTTGTGCCTTGGCTCGGAAAATGTAGTCCGGATTAACAGCACGGTACTAAATAACTAGATGTATTATTTTATTGTAACTAGCACTAGGCTGTTCTATGTATAAAACTGTATGACATCTCTCTATTTCTTCCTTGGATGTCTTAAGTGGCGATGTATAAGCAGGCTAGCAACATAATCATTGACGCTGCCAGCGTCTTTGGGACCATGCCTCGGGGGTGCCCTTTTTAACCGACTTCAAAAAAAGGAGGAGGTTCTCAATTCGTCGGGATATTTTTTTTTTATCATTATTATTATTTTTTTTATCATTTTTTTTTTTTATGTGTGTTCGCTGATTACTCGAAGACGCCTGGACCGATTTGAAAAATTCTTTTTTTGTTTAAAAGGGTATAGTTTCCAGGTGGTCCCATTGCCAGCATATCTTGATCTAATGATGGAATATGAGGGAAATCGAGGGCAACCCTCAAATTTTATTGGCACAGGTAATGTTTTTAGTACATTTTTCAAAGCTACACCAGTATTTACGTCTGGCAGTAAAAAAATATGACTGAGCTGATGGTGGAAGGTCAACTCCTTAATGCTTAGGAGTTAAAGGATAATTCTTTCAATACTGAATGCACCTGCAGACTGGAAATTATAATTTCAGTAATTAGTGAGGCCTGCTGGTGATGGAAGGTCACCCTCATTATTAAACAAATGCTTTCAGTATAGCCCAAATTTGAAGTCGGTTTTTTTTTGTTTAAAATTATTTAAATATAGTCTAGTTTTTAAGTTAGTTATTATTTTAGTTAGTTATTTTGTTTTTGGTAATTTACATAAAATTTAATTTCGCCAATATCTGCGTAACTTACTTCAAAATTTCGACCCCCCTTTTTAAAAAAAGCATGCCAATTGGTTTATCATTAAGCTAAAACATATGCTTGTTTAACAGGCATTCAACATGAAAAGGTAACTTGAGTTTACTTGTACTAAAATGCATTTATTTCATGTCAAGTTGGTAAAACATGGCTCAAAATGCACCGTAGTTAAGTTGTAATGCAAACTACATCTCATTTCCAAAATGCACTTAAGTATTTAGCAGCCAAACTGTTTAGCATTCGGTGCAACGACTAGCGCTTGGCTATGGCTCTTGTAATATTGACTGAACATGATTAACTAGCCGTTTGGACGTTACATGCACTATAAGTAGACAACGGATAAACGTACTGCTCGTATTTGTATATAATCCGTATTATAACGTCCGCCGATAAGATGGACAGACTTTTTGTGTGTGAAGTTGCAGTTCCCAAACAGTACAGCTGATTTTGAACGGGAACTAATAATCAAAACCCTCTCATATTGGGAGGAGGCCTGTGGACAACACTTTGACGCTGTAAAATAAAGACCAGATTGCATGTTGACAGGCCTACTTCCTCTCACTCAAAATTAACACAATATTACGAAATATTAAGTAGGGCCAAAATTTGGTCAACAAAACTTGGCCCGTTTTGACACGTACTAGATTAAGGGAGCTTCGTTACTTACAATTTTGCATAGGATTTAATTAACAGCGTAGTATGATGTAGACAACGTCGTTATATCAAATCAGGTTCTGGTGCCTCCACACTCGGGGAGAGAAGTTGTAGCGAAACTGTTATGAAAAGGGCACCTAAAAACTTTAAAAACAATGGAAAGTATGGATGAGTCACGTCGACGAGTTAGTTGGACGTGTTTTGGGTCAGTCCGTAGCCCTTCATAAAGGAGCCGGGGTACAATGTTTTACATTATAAAAATTGGAATCGATATCATCGCTTGGCAAAAGTAAAAAGCGACACTTTGCCAACTTTACAGGAGAGCGATTTCAACTTATGAAAAAAATCGTAACTCATCATCTCGTTGAACACCCTCTAGTTTGTGCCTTCCGCATGTCATAAAAAACAAAAGAACAACTAAGACACTCCACTTTATGCGATGTTGCCATTCAGAATATACATTCCCCTATAATTAGGGGGAATTCGCAGTCGAAACAAATTGCCCCTGGCAACCCTTATCACGGCAATCGTTACGCGAAACGAACTTTTACCCCGAAATCCTTTTTTGGGAAAAAACGGTGGCAATAAATTTGGTGGGAAAAAGTGTTTTTATTTGTGTTTGAGTTGGTTGCGAAGTCATTGTCGAGTGTAGTCCATTTTGAAATATAATAAAGTAAGGCAGGTATTGTGAAATGGGATCAGTAGGGATTGAGAGGGTAATTAGGTTATGAATGTTATGTGTTTGCCGTGTGGTGTCGGGATTGAATAACACCTCTCCATTTCTTCCGTGGATGTCGTAAGAGGCGAATAACGAAATAGTTTTACGTATATTTTAAGCGACAGACTAGCAACCTGTCACTATTGTACCTCTTCCATCTTTGCAAACCTAAAGCTATGCTAGAAGTGGCTGCGAAGCGTGATATAGGCATAATCATGGCTTTGTCTATGTCACGTTTCGTGTGCTCTGCCTGCTCTATTTGGGAACACAGGCGTGATTGTATGTATGTATGTATGTATGTTATGAATGGAGATAGTAGGAATGACAAAGATTTGAGGATATTTTCATAGGCTACTTACTGCTACGTAAATTATACAGGGTGGCCTGAAAATGACCGTAAATATTGTAACCTGTGGTCGCCGTTGGGTATATGCGTCTGAAAACCCCTGTAAAGATTTTCCCGTAGAATTTTCATGTAAATAAATACCAAAATCTGAAAATATTGTACTTACGAAAGTTATGAAGTAGAACTACCTAAAATCATAAAAAAAAAATAACCAACACAGAATCTTATTGTAATCTGGTTGTATTATGTTTAAATGTAAGCCGTGGTAGCCCAGCGGTTTGACCTGCGACCCTTATGCATGTGGTGCTCTTGATTCCGAATCCCTCTCTGAATTTTCGCAAAATTTATGTGTGATCGAATTTCACATTTACACCATCGTTCCGATACAATTCAATTTTAAAAGAAGTAAACAATACAAAAAATGCAAGCATTCGTGAAGTATACAATGATGATGTTTTTTTTGTGTTTGAAGTTCCTAATCCACATTGGACCCGCGTGGGAGCTACATCCCAAACCCTCTCATACTGTGAGGAGGCTCGTGACTACTTACTTCCATGTCAAAATCCGTACTAATATAATATAAATGTGAAAGTGTGTTTGTTTGTTTGTTTGTTTGTCCGTCTTTCACGGATTAACGGAGCAATGAATTGACGTGATTTTTTAGGTAGAGATAGTTTAGGGCATGGAGAGTAACATAGGCTACTTTTTGTCTCTTCAAAACCCCCCATTTTCCTAAAGTGAGGGGTGGAAGTTTGTGGAGAATTCCGCAATTTTCAATGTAGAAAGCTATAAATTGGTATTTGTGCTATCTCTTCTGCGCTTCCCCGAATTTAACGCGAGCGGAGCCGCGGGCAAAAGCTAGTAGAATAAAAGTTTTACTTCACAACTCGGTTACAAATTACAAGCAAAACAAACTCTAAGGGATGCATTCACCGTGCGAGTTAAATGCAGCTAACTAAAGTTAAGGATAGGTAAGTTAGCCGCTAACTCGCCTAACTATCCGTAACGGAATTAAATCGTCCCAACTTGGCTCAAACACGATAAAGAATTCAGACTCCTGGAGCAGAATAACTTCGGATTGAAATAGAGTAGTCGTACTGTAAGAGCTCGTTCCCACTATGTCGGATGTCGGGCCGATTTTTTATCGGGTGTCGTAGCGGCAGAATATTTTACTACTTATACGAAGTTCACACGAACGACAACGATTTTGTGTCGGATCCAACGTACAATATCGTGCTTTATGTTAGCCCACACGACGGAAAAAATCGTATCGGCCGCGCTCTTCGTATAATATTATCGAATGTCGCGCCGACACCCGAATAAAATCGACCCGACATCCGAAATAGTGCGAACGAGCTCGAAGTGTGTTAAGAGGAACCCCAAGGTTCCGCGATACCCCTGAAGGGGTACCTCGAGAAATTAGAAAAAAAAAACAAATGCCACTCTCTGGTCGAACGTTTTTACGCGGCGTATACACGGACGGACGGATGGCTAAAAGAATACACTTTTTCTTTAGGTCTTCGTCAAGTATTTCGCTTTCCACTAGGGTTCCGTCATCAAAAAGGTTTGAGAACCGCTGAAATAGAGAATACTTTTGTTTGGTGTGAGTAAAGAGTATTTTTATTGGGTTAAGTTCGCGTGCGGTGTTGGATTTAGGCCAGCCATATACATTCGGAAAAATTCCGTTTCGGAATCTCGAATCGGAAAATCGAACGCATTCAATCCTTACAAACCTATGGACCAACCACATACAGACGGAAGCTTTCCATTCGGAATTCCAAACGGAATTTTTCCGCATGTGTGTGGCTGGTCCATAGATGTCGTATGGATTTAGAGCGTTTAGCGTATGTATGTGGCCGGCCCGGCCTTAGGATGTCACCTCCCCATTCCGTGGGTGTCGTAAGAGGCTCTTAAGGAAAATACGTAAAGATAATATGTTTTAGGCGCCAGGTTAGCAACCTGTCACTACTATGCCTCTTTAATCTAACTTATTAGAATCTAAAAAATATATTTAACGTATCTGTCAACCGAGAAATACGTACGAGCCTAGGGCTCCGCCTACGCCTCTGCGTATGTTGACTGTTTGGCATAGCCTGATGATGAAGTTCAAATAGAAAAGTTTCACAAATACTTTGATTGTAACCCAGATTCTCTATGCTCTGAAACATGACGTAAATACATCTAAACGTAATCCTAAGGGCGTGAGTTCGTTCAACCATTTAATGTTGCTAACCACAAACTTATATCGAAATAGATGACTCAAGTGTATGTACTTCGCGTGCCAAAAGGGAGCCAAAAGGGAGAGCAATGCTCTTCCTTTGACGCGATTTCATTTATTCTTGTACCACTTAGATTAGGTTTGACTTCCTAGCCACAGGATAACTTGAATAAGGCGTCACTTTTGAATCGGTTTGTCTAGGACAGTCGATTCCTATCACTAAAGCCCTCATGTGACGTTACAGTAGGTAGAGAAATAGTGGCACGCTTGGTTTTCATACAAATGCAGGAACTCGCGGTTTCTATTTCCAGTTACGTCTGTGTTCCTAACACTGTAAACGCATTAATACACCATCTGCTAAGAACAAGGTAATTAGCTCGGAGGAGCGAAGAAATTTAGTATAAAGCACTTGCTTGCATAATTCAATAGGTTCCGATGAAATGAGATATCGAAATAGTCACTTGCAATTTCTTGATAACTTTTTTTACTTAGTTTAGTCTCAATGTCCTATTTTAATCACAAATTACGTTCATACATACAAACGCTACATAAACAAAAACACTACTACATCACGTTTTTTAACCACCTCTTTTAAGGTTTTAAGTGAAGCGGTATATTAGTGACAGGTTGGTACCCTGTTGTCTTATAAACCTTGACTTGATTTTTTTTGCCCGTGTGGTTCCGGGTTAGAATAGCACCTCCCCCTTTCTTCCCGTGGCTGTCGTAAGAGGCGACTCTGGGAAAGGGTTAGTGCGTTGTACTTAGGCGATGGGCTAGCAACCTCTTACTACAATATCACGTTTTACCATCTGATTACACAGAAATTGCTAAGCGTGGTATAGGATTTTTGAATTCATGTGCTCTGCCTACCCCTCTTGGTAATACGGGCGTGAGGATGTGTGTGTGTGTTGATTTTTTGTTTGTTTTCCTCTTTGGGTCAATTCCCACCAAAAGAGCAGCGCAGCGCGGCGTAGCG